>JABWTJ010000192.1:883554-1175217 GCA_016801875.1 Solanum sitiens
AGTAGGGGATCGGAGTGTCACGTTCCGACACATAGTATTAGGGGATCGGGTGTCACGAACCGACACGTAGAATTAGGGGATCGGAGTGTCACGTACCGACACAAGAGGAAGAAAGATAATGAATCTTGAGAGATGTTAATATACTCAATGTAATGAACCTAATTTCCCAAATGAGTGTGGTATTGAGGCTTGAGTCCTCATGGATGAACTTGGTAGTACTTATTGATGATTATAGTACTTGTTGCTACATGTTGAGTATTGTAGTTGATTTATGATATGAACTGATATATACTGTTTTCTATTTTGAGTTGGCCGATGATACCTACTCAGTACTTGTGTTTTGTACTGACCCCCTACTTGTTGTTTCTTTCTTTGTTATTTGGGGAATGCAGCAAACGTACCGTCGTCTTCAACTCAACAGCAATTCTAGCCAGTCTTCACTACACCGGATTTCAGGGTGAGCTAATGCTTCTAGCTTGGACTGGATCTTCTCTTCAAGTCTTGATGCCTTGAACTCCCGGCATGGACTAGCCTTTTATTTATTTTAGCTTCTTAGATACTTTTAGATTAGTAGCTTGAGGATAGATGTTCTTGTGATGATGACTTCCAGATTTTGGGGATAATGAGTTATAAATTTTAGAAGTTATTTAATTGATTTCGTTAATGAGTTTTAAGTCTTCCGCTTTGTATTTTGTTCAATATGTTGGGGTTTTAGATTGGTTGGTTCGCTCACATAGTAGGATAAGTGTGGGTGCCACTCGCGGCTCGATTTTGGGTCGTGACACCAACTAAATCACATTAACTTATTAGAAGAACTTAATAACTTTTTAAATCTAATTAGTTTAGTTTTAACTTAATTTAATCACTATATTCACCAAATAAATCACATTACTTATTTGAAGAACTTAAAAACTTTCAAAGTCTAATTAGTTTAGTTTTTAAATTAATTCCAATACTATATTCACCAACTAAATCACATTTACTTATTTGAAGAACTTAATAACTTTCTAAGTCTAATTAGTTTAGTTTTAAATTAATTCAAATAATATATTCACCAACTAAATAACATTAACAAATTTCTAAGTCTAATTAGTTTAGTTTTAACTCAATTCCAACAATATATTCACCAACTAATTCACATTAACTTATTTGAAGAATTAATAACTTTCTAAGTCTAATTAGTTTAGTTTTAACTTAATTCGAACACTATATTCACCAAATAAATCACATTAACTTATTTGAAGAACTTAAAAACTTTCTAAGTCTAATTAGTTTAATTTTAACTTAATTCAAACACTATATTCACCAATTAAATCACATTTACTTATTTGAAGAACTTAATAACTTTCTAAGTCAAATTAGTTTAGTTTTAACTTAATTCAAACACTATATTCACCAACTAAATCACAGTTACTTATTTGAAGATTTATCAACTTTTTAAGTCTAATTAGTTTAGTTTTAACTTAATTCAAACACTATATTCACCAACTAAAGTACAGTTACTTATTTGAAGAACTTAATAAATTTATAAGTCAAATTAGTTTAGTTTTAACTTAATTCAAACACTATATTCACCAACTAAATCACATTAACTTATTTGAAGATCTTAACAACTTTCTAATTCTAATTAGTTTAGTTGTTAACTTAATTCCAATACTATATTCACCAACTAAATCACATTTACTTATTTGAAGAACTTAATAACTTTCTAAGTCTAATTAGTATAGTTTTATATTAATTCAAACAATATATTCACTAACTAAATCACATTAACAACATTCTAAGTCTAATTAGTTTAGTTTTAACTCAATTCCAACAATATATTCACCAACTAATTCACATTAACTTAATGAAGAACTTAATAACTTTCTAAGTCTAATTAGTTTAGTTTTAACTTATTTCGAACACTATATTCACCAAATAAATCACATTACTTATTTGAAGAACTTAACAACTTTCTAAGTCTAATTATTTTAATTTTTAACTTAGTTCAAACACTATATTCACCAACTAAATCACAATAACTTATTTGAAGATCTTAATAACTTTTTAAGTCTAATTAGTTTAGTTTTAAAATAATTCAAACATTATATTCACCAACTAAATCACATTAACTTATTTGAAGAACTTAAAAACGTTCTAAGTCTAATTAGTTTAGTTTTAACTTAATTCAAACTATATATTCACCAACTAAATTACATTTACTTATTTGAAGATCTTAACAACTTCCTAAGTCTAATTAGTTTAGTTTTTAACATTCCAACACTATATTCACCAACTAAATCACATTAAATTGTTTGAAGAACTTAATAACTTTCTAAGTCTAATTAGTTTAGTTTTAACTTAATTCAAACACTATATACACCAATAAATCACATTACTTATTTGAAGAACTTAACAACTTTCTAAGTCTAATTAGTTTAATTTTAACTTACTTCTTACACTAATTCACCAATTAAATCACATTAGCTTATTTGAAGAACTTAACAACTTTCTGAGTCTAATTATTTTAGTTTTAACTTAATTCGAACAATATACCCACCAACTAAATCACATTACTTATTTGAAAAACTTAACAACTTTCTAAGTTTAATTAGTTTAGTTTTAACTCAATTCCAACACTATATTCACCAATTAAATTACATTTACTTATTTGAGGATCTTAACAACTTTCTAAGTCTAATTAGTTTAGTTTAACTTAATTCAAACACTATATTCACCAACTAAATCACATTTACTTATTGGAAGATCTTAATAACTTTCTAAGTTTAATTAGTTTAGTTTTAAATTAATTCAAACACTATATTCACCAACTGAATCATATTAACTTATTTGAAGAACTTAAAACTTTCTAAGTCTGATTAGTTTAGTTTTCACTTAATTCAAACACTATATTCACCAACTAAATCACATTTACTTATTTGAAGATGTTAACAACTTTCTAATTCTAATTAGTTTAGTTTTTAACATTCCAACACTATATTCACCAACTAAATCACATTTTTATTTGAAGAACTTAATAACTTTTTAAGTCTAATTAGTTTTGTTTTAACTTAATTTAAACACTATATTCACCAAATAAATCACATTACTTATTTGAAGAACTTAAAAACTTTCTAAGTCTAATTAGTTTAGTTTTTAACTTAATTCCAATACTATATTCACCAACTAAATCACATTTACTTATTTGAAGAACTTAATAACTTTCTAAGTCTACTTAGTTTAGTTTTAAATTAATTCAAACAATATATTCACCAACTAAATTACATTAACAACTTTCTAAGTCTAATTAGTTTAGTTTTAACTCAATTCCAACAATATATTCACCAACTAATTCACATTAACTTATTTGAAGAACTTAATAACTTTCTAAGTCTAATTAGTTTAGTTTTAACTTTATTCGAACACTATATTCACCAAATAAATCACATTAACTTATTTGAAGAACTTAAAAACTTTCTAAGTCTAATTAGTTTAGTTTTAACTTAATTCAAACACTATATTCACCAACTAAATCACATTTACTTATTTGAAGATCTTAACCATTTCCTATTCTAATTAGTTTAGTTTGTAACATTCCAACACTATATTCACCAACTAAATCACATTAACTTATTTGAAGAACTTAATAACTTTTTAAATCTAATTAGCTTAGTTTTAACTTAATTTAAACATTATATTTACCAAATAAATCACATTACTTATTTGAAGAACTTAAAAACTTTCTAAGTCTAATTAGTTTAGTTTTTAACTTAATTCCAATACTATATTCACCAACTAAATCACATTTACTTATTTGAAGAATTTAATAACTTTCTAAGTCTAATTAGTTTAGTTTTAAATTAATTCAAACAATATATTCACCAACTAAATCACATTAACAATTTTCTAAGTCTAATTAGTTTAGTTTTAACTCAATTCCAACAATATATTCACCAACTAATTCACATTAACTTATTTGAAGAACTTAATAACTTTCTAAGTCTAATTAGTTTAGTTTTAACTTAATTCGAACACTATATTCACCAAATAAATCATATTAACTTATTTGAAGAACTTAAAAACTTTCTAAGTCTAATTAGTTTAGTTTTAACTTAATTCAAACACTAGATTCACCAATTAAATCACATTTATTTATTTGAAGAACTTAATAACTTTATAAGTCAAATTAGTTTAGTTTTAACTTAATTCAAATACTATATTCACCAACTAAATCACAGTTACTTATTTGAAGATTTTAACAACTTTTTTATTCTAATTAGTTTAGTTTTAACTCTATTCCAACACTATATTCACCAACTAAATCACAGTTACTTATTTGAAGAATTTAATAAATTTCTAAGTCAAATTAATTTAGTTTTAACTTAATTCAAACACTATATTCACCAACTAAATCACATTAACTTATTTGAAGATCTTAACAACTTTCTAAGTCTAATTAGTTTAGTTTTTAACTTAATTCCAATACTATATTCACCAACTAAATCACATTAACTTATTTGAAGAACTTAATAACTTTCTAAGTCTAATTAGTATAGTTTTAAATAAATTCAAACAATATATTCACCAACTAAATCACATTAACTTATTTGAAGATCTTAACAACTTTCTAAGTCCAATTAGTTTAGTTTTAACACAAATCCAACACTATATTCACCAACTAAATGACATTAACTTATTTGAAGATCTTAATAACTTTCTAAGTCTAATTAGTTTAGTTTTAAAATAATTCAAACATTATATTCACCAACTAAATCACATTAACTTATTTGAAGAACTTAAAAACTTCTAAGTCTAATTAGTTTAGTTTTAAATTAATTCAAACACTATATTCACCAACGAAATCACAGTTACTTATTTAAAGATTTTAACAACTTTCTAAGTGTAATTAGTTTAGTTTTAACTCAATTCCAACACTATATTCACCAACTAAATCACAGTTACTTATTTGAAGAACTTAATAACTTTCTAAGTCAAATTAGTTTAGTTTTAACTTAATTCAAACACTATATTCACCAACTAAATTACAGTTACTTATTTGAAGATCTTAACAACTTTCTAAGTCTAATTAGTTTACTTTTGACCTAATTCCAACACCATATTCACCAACTAAATCACAGTTACTTATTTCAAGAACTTAATAACTTTCTAAGTCAAATTAGTTTAGTTTTAACTTAATTCAATCACTATATTCACCAACTAAATCACATTAATTTATTTGAAGATCTTAACAACTTTCTAAGTCTAATTAGTTTAGTTTTTAACTTAATTCCAATACTATATTCACCAACTAAATCACATTTACTTATTTGAAAAATTTAATAACTTTCTGTCACGACCCAAAATGAGTCGTGAGTGGCACCCACACTTAACTACCTAGGTGGGCGAACCAACGAATTTAATCTTAAATTATATTATACTAGAATAATGCGGAAGCTAAAAATCTAATTAAATATATTTTCCCAAAACCTGAAAGTCATCACAACAAGGACATGTAATCTCCAATTACTAAGTCTAAGAATATCAAAGACACCAAAATAAATGAAGTAAAGTGATTCGTGTCCGGAAACTAAGGACATCAGGTAATGGCTGAGAGAATCCAACCCAAGCTCGAATGAATAGCTCACCCTTGAACCTGATATGCCGAGACTTGATAGAGCTGAGGGTGATTCAAATCCGTCGGTACACTTACTGCACTCCATATAAGGAAAACAAAGAAAAATACAAGTAGGGCTCAGTACGAGGCAACATATACTGAGTAAATATCATCGGCCAACCCAAAATAGAAACTAATATACAATGAATAATAGTATGAACTCAACTATAGCACTTAACAGGTGATAAGCAACAAGCAACATGAACAAGTGTCAACAACATTAAAGTAAGCACGTAATAAGTCAACGGTATTAAGATCACACATGAGGACTTATGCCTCCAAACCAAACCATTTTGGGAGTTGAGTTCTTTGAGATTGAGTATCTTCCATTAATTCAACATGTTTTTTCTTTAATTTTACCGTGTCGGAACGTGACACTCCGATCCAAGAATACCGTGTCAGAACGTGACACTCCGATCCAAAAATATCGTGTCGGAACGTGACACTCCGATCCAAGAATACCGTGTCGGAACGTGACACTCCGATCCAAAAATATCGTGTCGGAACGTGACACTCCGATCCAATAATATCATTAATTTAACATTTAATATCACCACTTTTCCATCCGTTAATAATATTTCATCGAGCCTTCTTTATTCAAGGCATTACTTCGATAGAGATGGTTTAAGATTATAAATTCCACGGTCTCGGGATTTCAGACCAATCACAAACCACACAAACAAGCCACACAAACACACAATCAAGTACATAGATAACTTCACAATATTATTCAATGCATATCAATCACTATTAAGAGTTTACTATCAAATAACATAAACCATAACTTACCTCCACCGAAGAATCGAAGTCAAGTAACTAATTCTCCAATGCCTTTCCTTTCCTTATTGCCTCCGAACCTTTCCAATCTATCAAGTTTATATGAACAATTTGTAAGTTAACGAGTCTATAAACACTCAGATTAGTCTATGTTTAGCATAGACCCAAAAACTCACCTAATTATATAATCAATTTCCCAAAAGTTCAAACCTAAGGGTAGATCTTAATTCCTCTCATTAACATCACTTTAATGTAATTCATATAATATACTATACCTTATATTTAATTACCTACCTTAATATATCGAGTTTTAGTTTTAAACAATGGTAAATCAGAAACCACTGGTCACGATACCAGTGGCAGCTAACACGTGAGACCACAATTGACAAACCAAAGAAACCAAAAGTAACACAGAAACCCAGAAAACCCAATACAAGGTCTAACATACAAAAACCTTACTTTTCTATCACTTTTACCTTGCACCTGGCAGCATTTATACCATGCTAACTCACATGAACAACTAACACGTTTCCTATACAATTTTAATACTTTAACACTAACCAAATCAACCTAACTAATATTATCTAATTATTGTAAAATTCATTCATCTCAAATCACAAATTCCTACACACATTATAATCACTAACATAAATTCTTGACTATCAAGATGCCATAATTATTCCCCAATTATGTTAATGCCATTACCCAAACAAACCCACAACAAATTGGTACGTACCATTTTTATATACACTAATTGTCAACTAACCAATTAGCATGTTCCTCAACTTTGCACTATCTGAATTCTTATCTTGAGGTCCATTAATATGCCAAGTCTCTTATTTCTTATATTCAAGCTTAAAGTTAAGTCTCTATTTCTTCAAATAACATAATCTTAATGATATTCAAATAATAAATAATACACCTAATAAAATATATTTAATATTTATAATATGATACGCTCAAGAATTGCTATAACCAAAATATCATGCCAACTACTTTAATTGAGAATCCGTAACTACACCGAATCTTCCTCAATTCTATATTTAACATATAATTTCTATAACTTACAGTGATTGCAAGTGCCAACAATTTCATTGTTATCCAATGATGACCAATGAAATAACTACAACTTAGAGTAATAATGTATTTTATATTTTTACTCCAGCAACTCTTGATTTTTCTTTTCTTTCTTTTTGACACTATTCAATAACCTAGTAATACTAGTAATCCAACTGTGACATAAATCAATACGAGAATTTTAACATCATAATTAGAATATCACCTGATTCGTTGGTTCTCCTCGGCGGCGCAGGTAAGGATTCACTTGGCTAAACCCTCCGTTCTCCTTTACAGAATATTTTCTTAATTAACCTAACTATAATATGACTAATTATAAAGGTGTAAAAGTGATCCAATATTAATTTTAATGTTATTTTCTTTAACCACTAACTCTATAAATTATTAAAAGTACCCCACTAATTTCATAATTATAATTATGAATAGTTCAAAACACCCATTTAAAATCTATCGGAAAGTATTTTATCAAAGAAAATGTTATAGTGCTCAAACCGACTAAATGGGTTGTTACAATAGATACCAATTTACCCATCGTTCGTCCTCAAACGATCAAAGGAAGGTGTGGGTAGGAAAGGATAGTTGTCTCAACAACTCTTTCAAAATATTAATACCCAAGGCCTCATATCAAAAGTGTCAACCTAACCAATTGGAGATTTACACCTCCTCCCATACAATGTCTCAAATAAGGCCATCTCGATACTCTACTGAGAATTGTTGTTATATGTAAACTCAACTAACAACAAAACTATTTCCAAATGAATTCTTCAACTGATCGATTCTTCCACTAGAACATGACACAACCATGAGGACAAATATATTCTAACATAACCATGAAAAAAAAAATTGAAACAATATTGGTTACAACCAGGAGTGAACCTCAACCAACCACCACACATTCGTAATTCATCAACCATCACAAACCTTATCAAGATGTCATCCTCACAACATAATATTTCCTCGAACTTAAGCTATAAAAATATGATTTTTAGACATCACGTAATCATCAAGGAGATTCAATTCATCTGATCCAAATATGAAATGATCAAGTACCCACTATCACCAATTTAGTCCCTATTATAATTGCATACAAACTTGGTTTATCAAACCCTACATCTACTGAAGTCAAAACTCTTAATACTAACCAAACATCATAACCACATCGATCATCTACCCTACTCCCAAACCATCATTAGTATCAAAGTATTTTTATCAATTATATATTTAACCAATAGTTATCTTTCTTTCTATTTAAGCATTTCATGACAAATACGAGTCACATACAAGGACAATAACACTAATTTAAAATTTAATGATACCTTTCTATCGATATAAAATAATTAAATCACCCAAAAGGTCAACTTCACATACCATGTTTTAGATAACATTCTAAACCATCACATACCTCATGTCAACCCTTAAAGAAATTCTTGGTCACTCATATTATTTTGTATGTTATAAACTCATAACCTCTATTCACCATCATATATCTAATTACGGCATCATAACATTCTATATATCTCGATCCTTTAATATATTAGACTCTTGTTAATTTCTCTGGCTCCCTTACCGAGCTCATCCTTGTACCAACAACCCATGACATTTTAGTTCACATTCTCAAAACTGTGAGGGAAACTCTTCCTTAGATCCTTTAACAATCAAAAGTAACAAACTTTACGACTCTAATCATGTGTAAGTTCTTTCACATTCTCAATAATCTATGCAATCAATTCTTTATTACCTTACAAATTCATACCTTGATAAGACATATCACTAGAAATGCAAACTTATAATGAAAAAAAATAAAAAAAAATAAAAATTGAATTCTAAATCCAACTATGTAATCCAATACCCTTATATGTCTACAACTGCTTATACTTTGAAGACTTTTATAAATTCCTATATCTTAACTTATCATTGATCGTCTCTTCATAGGCCTTACCATATTCATCACTAAAAATTCAACCATACTCATTACTAAATTCAACACTACAACAGAACTTATCATCCACTTGAATTGATGTTTGTACATACCTTTCTTAAGTTTATCCAATAGCTTTAACCGATCTGATGACATGTGACACTATTACCTTAACCAAGACAAAAATAGCTAAAACCACGCATCCTTGAACCCAGATATGCACCAATAAGATTTATTTATTTTTTCCTCCCTCAAAGTCAAATTCTACCAGATTTTAAAGTATCAGGTCTTAAATTAAGATTCCTATTAATAAATATTATGCTAAAAAACCTCATAATACAGACTATAAATACAATGCCTCTACAATTTTAATGCAAGCACCACCCAAACGCAGCTGCTATTCAGGACCAAGAAAAGAATCTTTCGGACATCCGAATCCAATCTCCACCGTTTAAATCAACCACCAAGATGTCAAAAACATGTATTTAAAATTTTATCCCAATCCAACGGTTATTTAATTAGAAAACACGATCTTAAGGTTGATGGTCGGAGAAAAAGTATGCAACAAAATAAATCTTTTTCTTATCTCTTGTTGATTCCCTCTCAAAACCTCTCTTATGTCCTAATGTCTTTCAAGGAAAATAGTCAAAATACTAATGAGTAGTTCAATTTTTCTCTTAAGACCATCCTCTATTTATACAATTGTGTTTTTCCTTACAAAGTCAAAATCAACAACAAATAGGATTACAATTCTAATTCTTTTTCTAATAGAATTGGAAACCAAATAAAGAGAATAATTTCAATCGTTTTTCATGTAGGACTAGGCCTAGTGTCCAACTCTTAAGCAAATAATAAATTTGATATCACAACCGACGAAACACTTTCAAGACCTTGTTGTCACTAAAACTGATCTAAATAAGAATTTTCGATACTAATATAACAAACATAAATCATATAGGTCATATATCACTTTCTCTTTTTACCATCATTCTTAACCAGACCTTTTAATCATCAAGAAGTGACCTTTTCCTCGACATGACACCTTAAACTCAGGTATACCAATCAAATTTACGGGACTAACTCAATTTTATAAGTATTTTCTTACCAAAATCTTCAATTTAGTTCACCCAAGTATACTCAATAGGACTTTCTTTCCCTATAAGTTTGTCATCCTTGTATCAATATACCTTTTGAAGCTTAAGATAAAATCGTCAGTCCTCATTCAGAACCCTCAAGATACATATCACAACCTAAATATATTTTAATATTATACCAAAGATCCATCGCTAAAATATTTTTCAAAAGTAATACAATCCAAGTGTCTATAGTAATAAACTAGTTGGTTTCTCAAATGTGAAAGCAACACTGAATCTCATTATCTAAATATGTCATACCACTAATTACATCTTAAGTAGTTAGTATTCAAACTTGACAATCGGTGTATTCGTTTCTACGTAACACTAGTACCGTACCGTGAAAGGTCATTAAATCCATCATTAGAACACATCATACTTATCGAGAAGATCGTACTCAAATAACCCACACATTTCTACCCATTGAATAACTGCAAAACATTATCAAATTTGTTCTGTTTTTAGCCTAAACAATTTGCATTCTTTCTAAGATCAGGTCGATAGTAAAAGTAATACACTTAACGTATCTAATCAAGTGAGCATTGGTACTATTGTAGTAGTCTTATCATGACCCTTTTTATGTGCAGTTAATTATTATTTTTTTAAAATCGTAGTAGAAATTCTTCCCTCAATTGACTCAACAAAATTTCGTCATTCACTAAGCAACCCATATATCTTATGAGAAGTACTTTACTAATTGTATTTTCTAAAGTAATAATATTCATTATCTAGCCGTCCCTTATGATTTTTTTTTCTTTTTGGATGTTGTCACCATGGCAAAGTCATTTTGCTTCACCCTATCTACCTCATATCCATTAAGATCCGTAGAATATATTTCTCCATGAAGAAGCCAGAAAATGCTACCCAAGTCATAGGTAGTGTCATTACAGGCAAGACTCAACATGAGACTGCCACCACATTTTCGCATCATCCCAAAATTAGTAAGTCAAAAACTCAATGTCCCATCACTCTACCATATCCATCTTATGAAACAACTCTCATAACAAACAATAAGGAAATCATAAGCATCTTCATATTCAGTACCCATGAAGAATAGGGGTTTCAACTTTAAGAACTTAATAAAAAGATCATACTAGTCACTAGTAATTACATGTCTATAGTGAATCGTGGAAACATATCTATTTTTAAGGATGCATACTCTACTATTGGTGTTGGTGTTTCAAATTCTACTACTCTAATATTAATCATATGCAAAATAGAGTGAATAAGGTTGGATACCAATTTGTATCACCTAGATACCAATTGGACTACAGTAGTAGCACGAAAGAAAGAAGGAATGAAGTTTTCTTAAAGTCTTATAGCCTCTCGAAGAACAGTAAAGGCGTCCCCATACCGTTCCGCAAGACTCTACTAGACCTGTCCTTGTGTGATGAGATCAACGAACCTAACGCTCTGATACCAAGTTTGTCACGACTCAAAATGAGTAGTGAGTGGCACCCACACTTAACTACCTAGGTGGGCGAACCAACGAATTTAATCTTAAATTATATTATACTAGAATAATGCGGAAGCTAAAAATCTAATTAAATATATTTTCCCAAAACCTGAAAGTCATCACAACAAGGACATGTAATCTCCAATTACTAAGTCTAAGAATATCAAAGACACCAAAATAAATGAAGTAAAGTGATTCGTGTCCGGAAACTAAGGACATCAGGTAATGACTGAGAGAATCCAACCCAAGCTCGAATGAATAGCTCACCCTTGAACCTGATATGCCGAGACTTGATGGAGCTGAGGGTGATTCAAATCCGTCGGTACACTTGTTGCACTCCATATAAGGAAAACAAAGAAAAATACAAGTAGGGCTCAGTACGAGGCAACATATACTGAGTAAGTATCATCGGCCAACCCAAAATAGAAACTATTATACAATGAATAATAGTATGAACTCAACTATAGCACTTAACAGGTGATAAGCAACAAGCAACATGAACAAGTGTCAACAACATTAAAGTAAGCACGTAATAAGTCAACGGTATTAAGATCACACATGAGGACTCATGCCTCCAAACCAAACCATTTTGGGAGTTGAGTTCTTTGAGATTGAGTACCTTCTATTAATTCAACATGTTTTTCCTTTAATTTTATCGTGTCGGAACGTGACACTCCGATCCAAGAATACCGTGTCGGAACGTGACACTCCGATCCAAAAATATCGTGTCGGAACGTGACACTCCGATCCAAGAATACCGTGTCGAAACGTGACGCTCCGATCCAAAAATATCGTGTCGGAACGTGACACTCCGATCCAATAATATCATTAATTTATCATTTAATATCACCACTTTTCCATCCGTTAATAATATTTCATCGAGCCTTCTTTATGCAAGGCATTACTTCGATAGAGATGGTTTAAGATTATAAATTCCACGGTCTCGGGATTTCAGACCAATCACAAACCACACAAACAAGCCACACAAACACACAATCAAGTACATAGATAACTTCACAATATTATTGAATGCATATCAATCAGTATTAAGAGTTTACTATCAAATAACATAAACCATAACCTACCTCCACCGAAGAATCGAAGTCAAGCAACTAATTCTCCAATGCCTTTCCTTTCCTTATTGCCTCCGAACCTTTCCAATCTATCAAGTTTATATGTACAATTTGTAAGTTAACGAGTCTATAAACACTCAGATTAGTCTATGTTTAGCATAGACCCAAAAACTCACCTAATTATATAATCAATTTCTCAAAAGTTCAAACCTAAGGGTAGATCTTAATTCCTCTCATTAACATCACTTTAATGTAATTCATATAATATACTATACCTTATATTTAATTACCTACCTTAATATATCGAGTTTTAGTTTTAAACAATGGTAAATCAGAAACCACTGGTCACGATACCAGTGGCAGCTAACACGTGAGACCACAATTGACAAACCAAAGAAACCAAAAGTAACACAGAAACCCAGAAAACCCAATACAAGGTCTAACATACAAAAACCTTACTTTTCTATCACTTTTACCTTGCACCTGGCAGCATTTATACCATGCTAACTCACATGAACAACTAACACGTTTCCTATACAATTTTATACCTTAACACTAACCAAATCAACCTAACTAATATTATCTAATTACTGTAAAATTCATTCATCTCAAATCACAAATTCCTACACACATTATAATCACTAACATAAATTCTTGACTATCAAGATGCCATAATTATTCCCCAATTATGTTACTGCCATTACCCAAACAAACCCACAACAAATTGGTACGTACCATTTTTATATACACTAATTGTCAACTAACCAATTAGCATGTTCCTCAACTTTGCACTATCTGATTTCTTATCTTGAGGTCCATTAATATGCCAAGTCTCTTATTTCTTATATTCAAGCTTAAAGTTAAGTCTCTATTTCTTCAAATAACGTAATCTTAATGATATTCAAATAATAAATAATACACCTAATAAAATATATTTAATATTTATAATATAATACGCTCAAGAATTGCTATAACCAAAATATCATGCCAACTACTTTAATTGAGAATCCGTAACTACACCGAATCTTCCTCAATTCTATATTTAACATATAATTTCTATAACTTACAGTGATTGCAAGTGCCAACAATTTCATTGTTATCCAATGATGACCAATGAAATAACTACAACTTAGAGTAATAATGTATTTTATATTTTTACTCCAGCAACTCTTGATTTTTCTTTTCTTTCTTTTTGACACAATTCAATAACATAGTAATACTAGTAATCCCACTGTGACATAAATCAATGAATTTTAACATCATAATTAGAATATCACCTGATTCGTTGGTTCTCCTCGGCGGCGCAGGTAAGGATTCACTTGGCTAAACCCTCCGTTCTCCTTTACAGAATATTTTCATAATTAACCTAACTATAATATGACTAATTATAAAGGTGTAAAAGTGATTCAATATTAATTTTAATGTTATTTCCTTTAACCACTAATTCTATAAATTATTAAAAGTACCCCACTAATTTCATAATTATAATTATGAATAGTTCAAAACACCCATTTAAAATCTATCGGAAAGTATTTTATCAAAGAAAATGTTATAGTGTTCAAACCGACTAAATGGGTTGTTACACTTTCTAAGTCTAATTAATTTAGTTTCAAATTAATTCAAACAATATATTCACCAACTAAATCACATTAACAACTTTCTAAGTTTAATTAGTTTAGTTTTAACTCAATTCCAACAATATATTCACCAACTAATTCACATTAACTTATTTGAAGAACTTAATAACTTTCTAAGTCTAATTAGTTTAGTTTTAACTTAATTCGAACACTATATTCACAAAATAAATCACATTACTTATTTGAAGAACTTAACAACTTTCTAAGTCTAATTATTTTAATTTTTAACTTAGTTCAAACACTATATTCACCAACTAAATGACATTAACTTATTTGAAGATCTTAATAACTTTCTAAGTCTAATTAGTTTAGTTTTAAAATAATTCAAACATTATATTCACCAACTAAATCACATTAACTTATTTGAAGAACTTAAAAACTTCTAAGTCTAATTAGTTTAGTTTTAACTTAATTCAAATACTATATTCATCAACTAAATCACATTTACTTATTTGAAGATCTTAACAACTTTCTAAGTCTAATTAGTTTAGTTTTTAACATTTCAACACTACATTCACCAACTAAATCACATTAAATTGTTTGAAGAACTTAATAACTTTCTAAGTCTAATTAGTTTAGTTTTAATTTAATTCAAACACTATATACACCAATAAATCACATTACTTATTTGAAGAACTTAACAACTTTCTAAGTCTAATTAGTTTAGTTTTAACTTACTTCTAACACTAATTCACCAACTAAATCACATTAGCTTATTTGAAGAACTTAACAACTTTCTAAGTCTAATTATTTTAGTTTTAACTTAATTCGAACGCTATACCCACCAACTAAATCACATTACTTATTTGAAAAACTTAACAACTTTCAAAGTCTAATTAGTTTAGTTTTAACTCAATTCCAACACTATATTCACCAACTAAATCACATTTACTTATTTGAAGATCTTAACAACTTTCTAAGTCTTATTAGTTTAGTTTAACTTAATTCAAACACTATATTCACCAACTAAATCACATTTACTTATTGGAAGATCTTAATAACTTTCTAAGTCTAATTAGTTTAGTTTTAAATTAATTCAAACACTATATTCACCAACTGAATCACATTAACTTATTTGAAGAACTTAAAACTTTCTAGGTCTAATTAGTTTAGTTTTAAATTAATTCAAACAATATTCACCAACTAAATCACATTTACTTATTTGAAGATCTTAACAACTTTCTAATTCTAATTAGTTTAGTTTTTAACATTCCAACACTATATTCACCAACTAAATCACATTAACTTATTTGAAGAAATTAATAACTTTTTAAGTCTAATTAGTTTAGTTTTAACTTAATTTAAACACTATATTCACCAAATAAATCACATTACTTATTTGAAGAACTTAAAAACTTTCTAAGTCTAATTAGTTTAGTTTTTAACTTAATTCCAATACTATATTCACCAACTAAATCACATTTACTTATTTGAAGAAGTTAATAACTTTCTAAGTCTAATTAGTTTAAATTAATTCAAACAATATATTCACCAACTAAATCACATTAACAACTTTCTAAGTCTAATTAGTTTAGTTTTAACTCAAATCCAACAATATATTCACCAACTAATTCACATTAACTTATTTGAAGAACTTAATAACTTTCTAAGTCTTATTAGTTTAGTTTTATCTTAATTCGAACACTATATTCACCAAATAAATCACATTACTTATTTGAAGAACTTAACAACTTTCTAAGTCTAATATTTTTAATTTTTAACTTAGTTCAAACAATATATTCACCAACTAAATCACATTAACTTATTTGAATCCAGGGGTACCCCCTTGATGTAACAAGGCGTATAATACCCTGAGAGGCCTCACACAAGCCACTTAACATACCATAACATAAAGTAATAGAAAAGGTATGAGAATTTAAAACTTTTCAATACAATCGAAATCTTTTATAAAACGAGTGAAAGTCTAACATATTTGACTCAAACCATCTAAACAACATGAGTAAATTCATAGGTCACAACCCAGACAATATTCCAAGACATGAAAGAAAAGAATAATATGAACAGGTGATCACATCCTCCAAAACAATGAGGACTCACCAAATTTTTGCTTCCTTGATAACCAACGAAGCAAGCCACGAGTCTGAGAATCTATATCGTAGGACTCTACATTTGATAAGAATGTAGGAAAAATTGTAAGTTAGTATAATCAACTACTAAATATGATGGCTAGCATAAACAACATAACATAAGAATTAGTCAACATAAGACATAAGGCATAAAAGTAATGAAGACATAATAAACATCATAAAGAAAGAGGAATACTTCCATAAGCAACCTCACTTAACCTTACCCAAGAAATAGGTCATCCACCTCTAGTCAAGCTTACATAATGGAAAGACTATCTAGCAACACTCAAAAGAAGTCAACTTAAAACATAATCACATTTGTCAGACTTACATTTAAATACATGGGGATTCGCCTCAATGCCTTGCTTATAAAGACTAATGGGTATTCGCCTGTTGCCTTACATACTTTGAGATTGCGGGTTCTTGCCTCCACAATCACATCATATGACACACGAACTATTATCCACATAATTTCACAAGGATCATGGGTATTCGCCTCCATGTACAATAATCATAGTAGGAACGTTGGGGCTCACCTCTTATACAATTTTAAGGAGTCTGAGAATCACCTCATATCCTTGCTTATTGAGGTCAGGGGTAATCGCCTCTAGCCTCATCATTCATTAAGCATTTTAATTTGGATTCATTTTGGTGATCAATCCATTTAACCTAGAATCATTCATCTGAGCAAACCTTTCACAGTCATACATTCATAATTAAGCAATTTATGTCGGAAGTGCCTTACTCAAAAATAACATCAATTACCAGCAATTCATCTCATACGCCTTACTCTCCAAGACCTACTATTCATGATCGTCATCTAAGATTTCAATCTCAAGCAATTCTAGTTACAATTCATCAATCCTATAAGGCGATATCAAAACCCACAAATTTTCCCTTTAAGGAATCAAACCCAATTATATCAATTCTAGGTCAAATAATGAAATACGCATGGGTACATGTAATTTCATCCTAAATAATGTAAGCCTATCTATTCAATTATAAGAAATCATAATCCATTTAACTAGATCAACATTTATCATTACCCACAACATAGGAAGAAATCCTAACTAGAATTCAGGAAACTCTTCTTCAAATTGTGGAATTTTAGGGCACTCCATGTGAAGAAGGATCTCATGGATAAAAAACCATCATACCTTGATTATTGAATATTAGGTGACTTGATCTTGACCTAGCTCCAATTTCTTCCTTCTTCTTCCAACTTCTAGAAGGAGAATTTTTGAGTGGTGTTTTGGGAATTCTTAAAGAATTTTGAGAGAATGACTTAAATTAGGGGTTTTGGGGGTTAAAAATACATGTATAGGTGTTTTAAACTTAGGAAAAACGACACCACTTATATTTAATTAAAATTAGAAAAGACACTTAAGTCCTCAACTTCATTGTGCAAACCCCATCCACGAGACCCTGCTGACGGACCGTGGATAGACTTATGGTCCATTCTGCTCAAGCATTGTATCGATAGAGATTATTATCAATCCACGGACCCCCTAACCACGAGTTGTGTACCCATCCATGGGGCGTGGGTCCTGGCCGTGGTTTACTGCCTCTGGCAATATCTATGGTGTCCCCCAACGGGGCTCACCTAAGGGGTGTGTACCACACCACCAACCATGGTTGGCCCTCGTGGTTGACACCAGGGAGTTTCGAAATTCGTAAAGGTTCTCTATTTCGATTATACAATGTTACAATGACCTTAGCTGTCTTAGTCTTGTCCACCCCTTCCCACTATAACTTTTCCCTGCTTAGGATCTCTAGAGTCACAAACTTAGTATACAAGTTAACACAACATAATAGGGGGACAACCAAGTCATTCGTAAGATTATATTAAAGTCAATCATATCAAAAAAAGAAAAACAAATCAGCCCAAGTTTGGAAACTCATAAACATAGCAGGACAATCACCATACACATGAGTGACTATGACAGACTCTCCTACTAAGGTAAAAACATTAATGGGGGCATCAAATATATCACAAACCATATAAAATCTCAAAGCAAGTTGAACTGACACATAAAAATAAGTAGAGCCCAAATCAAACAAAACAATATCCACCCGGTCACAAAAAAAAGAATAGTATTTGTGATCATTGCATAATACCCCCACAACCTCGATCTTGAAAAAAAATGCATAACACTGAGCCCTGTCATCTTAACGGGCAAACTCCTTGCTTAGATGCACTGCTCCTCTACCTGTATTACCATTTTAGCCTCTACGACCTTGCTGATTTCCTCCTTGCCCACATTGTGGATGCCCTATATCATTATTATTGTTCCGAGAAGGTACCACTGCTCTAGTGTGCTGCTACGCGGATTACAACATGCACGGTTGGGGACAATCTCATGTGCCAAGGTTCACCACATCTATAGATAGTGCGATCAAACGATAGTCTACTGCTAGCCGAAGACGCGGCTCCCTGGCTATCCCGAATAAAATTTTGGTGTGGAGTTCCCAAGTAACAACCAATAGAAGTGGGCATTGCAGACTGAATCGGCTGGCCTACAAGCATCGGCCTACTTGAACCTCTAGAATAAGAAACCTAAAAGTTACATGTGCTATTGTATTTCTTATCCAAAGCCTTAGCATGCCCATCACGTCTGAATCCCTCTACGTTTTTCACAAAGTTGGTCACCTCATTAAAGCTCTTTTCTACATGATTTAGCCTCACATAAAGCTACAGACATACCACCCTGCCCTAAATCCATGAACTCATCATTGTTGTGATCCCTCAAAGTTTGGGGCACATACTTTTCCAAAAATAGAGCATGAAACTGTTTCCAAGTCAGTGGGGGCAAAATTGACAATCTGTATTCCACATAGGCCCTCCACCACTTCTTAGCCTCAATTTGAAACATGAAAGTCAGAAACTCTAACCCATAATGGTGTCCAACACCTAACTTGTGCAGCCTGTCATAACAGTCCAAAATAAACGCATATGTGTCCTCACTCTTAGAATAACGAAACAAGGGCGACTTCATTTTCAGAAACTTAGTCAACATTTCATGCTCATTACCAGTCATCACAGGACCCAATAAAGGATGGAAAAAGGCAGTAGTGCCTATAGTTCCACCCACCTTGGAGACAGTACTAACAATAGGGGGTTGGAGGGTGTTTGAGCTGATTGAATTGTGGGAAGAACTCCAGGACCACCAATCCTTATAGGAAAGTCATAATTTGTTGAGGTAACACTAGGTCTAAGGGAGGAATACATGTAGTATCAACATGTACCTCTTCCTTTTCTCCAACATCCTCCTCATTCTAGACCTTAGCATTCTTTTTAACCTATTTGGACTGCGTAGGTTGAACCTCATTTTTGGGAGCATTCTCAACTAGAGCTCCACCCCTATCGGATGTTACCCTTCCTCAACCTCTACCCCTTGCTCTTCCTCTAGACCCTTGCCTCGATTGCGACCTCTTGCTGTGAACTCCTCAACTATCTTATTTATGAGAGCTACAGTCCTGAGGCCATTGAAGCGAGTGTTAACCATCTACGGACAAAAGAGTGAAGGATAATAGATACTAATTTGGATCAGAAAATACCAATTGGAATAAAGTTCTAGCACAGAAGTAGACAAGATAAAATAAAGAGATTTTCTAAATTCCCATATCTGCTGGAAAAAAGTACAAATGTATTTGTATCTTTCTTCAAAACTCTACTAGACTCATTTTTCTACATTGAGATCAAACCTAGGGCTCTAATACCAACTTTTTCACGACATAAACCATCGTGAGTGGCACCCAAACTAACTCTCGTGTGGGAGAACCATTAAAACAACCCAATTACACAACTTAACGAAAAATAGAACTTTTAAAGATACACAAGAAGGTTTAAATGTCTAAAGAAAATTTAGGTTACCATAATCTCTTAAAGTTAATAAAACCATTAACAAAACATTGGCTAGAACCTGAAAGTCAATGTACCAAAACATCTTATGTGTAACAAGTCTAAGAAAAAGGTACAACTCCAACCAAACATAAAAAGTATCTATACAATAGTCTGAGTCCGAGGAGAATGGACTAAGCGAATGAATGAATCCATGGCATCCTGAAAGAACTGTCTCACCCTTGAAATCCGATCTCAATCACTAATCTCCTAGATGAGGTCTATCAGTAACCACCTAAAGATCCCATGTACTCAACAAACAATGAGCAAGGGCAATATCAGTACACAACCACTAGGATCACATGTCTATTCTAGTAAGCAAAACATATATAAGTAGTCACAACATCGTAAGTATAACATGCAGACAACAAATATACACATCGAATATCATTTAAGTAACAATGAACAATTCCCTATTCGAAATAGAAAGTAGACATCACAATACAATGGTTCACTAATAGAACCCATACCCAAACTGTTAACATGCCGGAACGTGACACTCGATCCCAATTAGTGTGTCGGAATTTGACACTCGATCCATAATATTTATCATAACATAATACCCAATCCAATATATGTGTCGGATCATGACACTCAATCCTATAAACACAACTACAATCACATTCACACTCATAATATACATACTCATAATCATACAATAAAGTGTTGAATCATGGCAAACATATGTTCATTCATACTCATTTCATTAAGTTTGATCAATAATACTTCATTAACATACATACATGCATTACAACAAAGCAATTACTAACATACATCACACAAGTATGAAATCAAACCATCACCTACCTCAAAACCAAGATTGAATCCCCCTAAGACACTTGAATCTTCCCTTTACAAATTCTTCTTGCTTGTTTGTGGTCTTAAAAACAATTTATTGCAAGGATCAATAAACTAACGTCTAATTACACGGATTATAACAAACCCAATAACCCAAGACAAAACTGATGATCCTAAGGTGCATCTAGGGATTTTTCCTACCATCAAATTTAGTCTAAAACCCTCCCCCCAAATAATAATTACCTAAGAATTTAAGTTATACAGAATGAAATTGATTAGGAGCGTAAATCCTTACCTTTAGCACCAAAAGTCTTGGAAAACTGTCAACAACTCGTCCTGGGTCGTCTCCTAAATTTTAAGAAGAAGTTTGTTTAAAAGTAATGTTTTTGGGGTTTAATCATGACTTAATTTGCGACAGACCTTCCACAGCGGGACCTAACCCGCAATAGCAGCCCCGCCCGGTGGGAACAATCTTGTCCTAGAAGTTTGCACAAAGACAGAGAGTCAGAATTTGATTTCCAAACCCCATTTAACAATACACCTTCAATCATTGACGTTCAATAACTACCCGTTCACGCTAACATTAGTTTTTGGAGTTCTACTCGCCCGTATTCAATTCTGTAAAGTCGTACAGGTTCCTTGATGTCTCAGCTATCCACTCATGTATTTAAATTCATTATTAAATTTCTCATTCGTTACAAGATTTACCTAGACCTCACGTGACTCATATTTCGTCCAGATCTGTTTTAAGTCACTACTCAAAAGTTTTCTAGCCCCAATTATTTCTGCAATGGTTTTTTCCCAATGACGGAACCAAGACGTTACACTTTGGGTGTTGTTTTTTTTATTAAAAATTAGTAAAATTGTATACTTTTGTGTAAAATTATATCTTTTCCTTCTTTTAACTTTGTACTTTTTCTACTTTAACTTTGTATATAAATTAAAACATTTCTTTAATTATGCAAAAGAAAAAAGTAGTCAAGTGGATGTGCTATGGGTAATATTATCATTTTTACTTTTTGTTCGTGTATTAGCTATATACATATTAATTTTTCACCTACTACTCCGCATATGTAACACACAAATTTCCTCATAACTGTACATTGTCACGACCCAAAATCGAGCCACGAGTGGTACCCACACTTATCCTACTATGTGAGCGAACCAACCAATCTAAAACCCCAACATATTGAACAAAATACAAAGCGGAAGATTTAAAACTCATTAACGAAATCAATTAAATAACTTCTAAAATTTATAACTCATTATCCCCAAAATCTGGAAGTCATCATCACAAGAACATCTATCCTCAAGTTACTAATCTAAAAGTATCTAAGAAGCTAAAATAAATAAAGGCTAGTCCATGCCGGAAGTTCAAGGCATCAAGACATTGAAGAGAAGATCCAGTCCAAGCTAGAAGCATTAGCTCACCCTGAAATCCGGTGTAATGAAGACTGGCTAGAATCGCTGCTGAGTTGAAGACGATGGTACGTTTGCTGCATTCCCCAAATAACAAAGAAAGAAACAACAAGTAGGGGGTCAGTACAAAACACAAGTACTGAGTAGGTATCATCGGCCAACTCAAAATAGAAAACAGTATATATCAGTTCATATCATAAATCAACTACAATACTCAACATGTAGCAACAAGTACTATAATCATCAATAAGTACTACCAAGTTCATCCATGAGGACTCAAGCCTCAATACCACACTCATTTGGAAATTAGGTTCATTACATTGAGTATATTAACATCTCTCAAGATTCTTATCTTTCTTCCTCTTGTGTCGGTACGTGACACCATCCCCCTACTACTATGTGTCGGAACGTGACACTCCGATCCCTTATTCTACGTGTCGGTTCGTGACACCCGATCCCCTAATACTATGTGTCGGAATGTGACACTCCGATCCCCTAATTCTACGTGTCGGTTCGTGACACCCGATCCCCTAATACTATGTGTCAGAACGTGACACTCCGATCCCCTAATTCTACGTGTCGGTTCGTGACACCCGATCCCCTAATACTATGTGTCGGAACGTGACACTCCGATCCCCTAATTCTACGTGTCGGTTCGTGACCCCCGATCCCCTAATACTATGTGTCGGAACGTGACACTCCGATCCCCTAATTCTACGTGTCGGTTCGTGACACCCGATCCCCTAATACTATGTGTCGGGACGTGGACACTCCGACCATACATCATTCGATCAATTCATCAAGCCTTCTTTTATTACCCAAGGCATCATCAATCTCACGGGTAAATTTAGGGTTTCTTGCAATGATTTGGATTCAAAAGCGTCATTATTGCTTATTTTATCACAATCACATAATCACATTCATGCAAGCATACAATTAAGCATATAGAAGGGTTTACAATACTACCAATACATATCATTCACTATTAAGAGTTTACTACTAATAGTATCAAAACCATAACCTACCTTCACCAAGGATCTTGATCAAGCAAGCAATCTCTCAAAGCTTTTTGTTTCCTCTTTGGTTGTCTCTCTCTATAGATCGTTTCTTTCTCTCCTTCTTCTCTCTATTTTTTTCTTCTTCCAAACTCTCTCTCTTTTCCCCTAATTAGCATATAATTAGGTATAAAAGATGAGAAAATAACCCACTAATTAACTCAAGGTTATCTCCTTCACACCCCCAAGAATTTGAGTTATTTAATATTAACCCAACCCGAAGTTCATAATTATAGCAGGAATAGATCCAAAATGCCCCTTTTAAAACTTACCCAGAAGTCCGACCCAGACTGGGATTACGCAACCTGTGATGGCCCGTCGTGCCTGCGACGGTCCGTCCTGCAGGTTCGTCATAACCTTCAGAGACTCAATTTCCTTGATGAGTCTGAGACGGTCCGTCGTGCCTACGACGGTCCGTCCTGCACTTCCGTCACGACGGACAGAGAATTGCTCTCAGTACCCAATTCTCAAGAGTTGAAGTGTTTTGAAACGGAACCTCACAACGGTCCGTCATGTCTGTGACGGTCCGTCCTGCATTTCCGTCACAGACTTCAGAGAATTGCTCTCAGTACCCAATTCTCAAGAGTTGAAGTGTTTTGAAACGGAAACTCACAACGGTCCGTCATGTCTGTGACGGTCCGTCCTGCAGGTCCGTCACAGAGTTCAGAGAGTCGATTTCAGCACTCAAATATAAGAATTCCAAGTGTTTGGAATGAGACACCCTCGACGGTCCGTCGTGCCCATGACGGTCCGTCGTTGGATACGTCGTCTCAGACAGTTTTCCAGAAATAAAATCTGCTGCTCAAAACGACTAAGCAGGTCGTTACACATTGTCATCCCTAGATATTTCTTATTTTCATCTAATGAAGAAATAATACAAGCATAATGAAACATATGACCACATGCATAAAACATCGTCACATAACATACAACGTCTTATTCAAATTATTCTAAATAGATACAATAATAATACTGCTTATACCTTCAATTCTTATTGGCATGGACCTTATTCCTTCCTCATCATAAAAAAATATCTATCAGTACTTTAAAACTAATTTTTCCATTGGAAAAGAGTTACCCAAACTCTTCCGGTTGCCACAACGCGAGCTGGTAAGATTCGTGAGACAAAATATAAAAAATGTAGTGATCGTAGACAAATATATATTAATAACATTACGATGAAACATAACAAAATGGCTGAGAAAATCATAGCAACATAAGGTTATTGTTGGGTATTGTTGTTTTTGAAATCTTATTGAAAATACTTGATTGAAATAGATTGTGTGGCTTTGGATGTTTTTTAGAAGGGGAAAACTCAAGTCTTGGAGTGACTAGTTGGTTAATTTAAGACAAGTGATCTCCTAAATCTTGTAAATCTAGTAGAATTTGTTTATTTCCATTCATTGTGTGTGTTGGGAGTATGGGAATGAGGAGAAGGGTTCCTTGTACCCCTTGATTAATTTTAATGAATAGATAGGGGATTAAAGAAAAGGCAACATGCCGATCATAATGTGTTATGAATTACCTTCTTGTGGCCCCTATTTGACTGATTGATAATGTACTTTGATAGCATGAATGTGGACTTGAATTGCTTGAATTGTTGTATCTTACTTATGGTGCGTATTTTCTTATGTGTATTAATTTTTTTACACCATGATGATACATGTGATATAAAGTCAATGATAAATGGTTTCGGCTAGTGATATATACACCAAAGGAAAATGTATAGTCTTGGCAAGTGATGTGATTTAAAGTCGATGAGAAATAGTTTCGGCTAGTGATATAGTATAAAATTGATGAGAAATGGTTCTAGCAAGAGTTTGATTAATGTGATTTGATGCATTTTGATGATTATGATTGATCTACATGTTAATTGTGATTGATGCACTTGTTATGTCACGACCCAGACCGTCGTGATTGACACCCACACTATCCATCCGGTGGGACAACCACTACTACATCCCAAACCAAGTAACCATACCAAAACTAAGGAAATTAAGTTATGGAAGCAAGTTAATTAACTAAAAAATGCGGAATTTAAATACCTAGAATCTAAAAGTCAATGTACAAAAACATCTAACAGGACCCATAATCTAAACAAGAAGGGATACATCCCAAACTAATGAACTATTCAACTATCTAAAACAAATTCCTAAGTCCGAAAATGGTTGACATAGACGAAAGAGAACTCCATGACAGTAGGGAAGATGCGGTCGATGCAATGATCTCTAGTCTGCTAAGCGAGGTCTGTCAATAGCCGCTTGAAAATACCTTGTACTTAACAAAAATAAGAGCAAATGCAAAATCAGTACACAACCACCTTGTACTGGTAGGTTCATGCGGCTACCCCATTATGCAATATAAACAAGTCAGACAACATTATAATCACATACATATATATCAACATATACAACATTATCAACATGACAATTCGACAACACATTACACATGCTTATCACATCATTGGTCCTCTCAGAAAAACCCAAACCAAAATAGATAGCTTGTCGGAACGTGGCAATTTGATACCAAATATACTGGAACATTGCAATCCGATCCAATATTATGCCGGGATGTGGCAACCCGATCCAAAGTTATGACGGAATATGTCAATCCTATCCCCATTCACACACCACAATCACAATCACAAGTATATCATCAAGATCATACATTTACATCACGATTTCATGGCTACATCATTCATCTCTCTCAGTTACAATAAGTGTGATAAATATCAAAACATTCATATACATACAAGTATCACAATGAACCAAGAACATGCATACATCACACAATCATGGAATCACAATGATCACCTACCTTGAAATAAACTTGAACCCTAAGAGACTTGATCCTTCCCTTTTCGGATTCGTTCCGCTTGTTCGTGGTCTACAAACAATCAATAATACACAGGAATCAATAGAAAATCACTAATTACCCGAATTACTAACAATTATTTGAACCGTAGATCAACCCATAATCTTAACTAATCAATTTAGGGTTAAATTACACCATAGAATCTATCGAGAAACTCTTCCTCATCTATATTGACCCATGGTATTACGTTCTACAGATCAAAAAGTGAATTCGGAAAGTAAAATCTTACCTTTAGCCTCAAGAATTGAGTAAAATGAGTTGGAATAGCCCATTGGTCGTTCATTAGCTCTAAAAGTCAAAAAGTGCCAAATTAGGTTATTTAGGGGTTTAATTGATGATATAGCTCGCGCTCATCCCGCTAGAGCGACAACCACCTTGTTGTAGCAGCGTCGCTGTAGCGGCATAAAATCCCCCTTCTATGGCACTTCTGAACCAGTGATCCCCTCGTTGAGTACTACAATTGTTAATCCCTTTTAGTCTGCAATATCGGCGCCCATCCTGCTGTAGCGGCATCGCTGCAGCGGCACCTTCCCGCTACAACGGCATAAATCGGGACATAATCTTTTTAGGGGAATTTTAATTCCCCCTTTTTACAACACACTCTTAACCCACTATGCTAAAAAAAATACCATTAACAAGATCTACTTATCTAAATTTAATTTCGTAAAGTCATACAAATCGAATTCCTTACGTACGACAAAAAGAAGGAAAGGTCAGTAGTGCTAAAGGTATCTCAAAATGATACTGCCGAAGATGAAGAAGAGATGACTTATTTGACTAAAAGGTTTCAAAAAATAGTCAAAAAACATGTAGGGTTTCTAAAGAAGGGAAACTCTAATAGAACAATAAAAGAAAGCGACCTCGATCATAAGTTCGGAAAACCAGGGCACTTTATGAAAGACTCTCAGAGCCACAAGCATGAATGTCAAGACATCAAAGAAAGGCGAAGGGACCAGATCCCTAACAATGCTAAGGGAAAGGGTAATGCTGATCAGGTGGTGAATAAAGTCCTTGTAGTATAGGAAAATGCCTCTAGTGATTCTGAAGATGAGATGCACAGAAAAAATGATGGTCTCATTCTCAAGGGCAATGATAAACGGTTGAATCCGATTAATGAAGATAATAAGAAGAATGATGCAAAAAGGGAAAATAACTTACTCTCAAGGTGTCACATAGTGAAGTACCTGAAATAATGAGAACATGGGCTATTTCACTCGAAGATTTCAAAAAATTGTGAGAAAACTGTCACGACAAGAGAGCACCCCCCAGTCGCGGCCGGCGTCGTCGTCCTCACAGAGGACTCAGACAAGCCCTTAGCATTCATCATAACATATCATTGGTTAAAAATCGCGGAATATTTAAAAAACTTTTGCATAATATGTGAAGTATACTTAGACGTCTCGCTTAGCAACATGATAACATAAATATGATAGTCTAAAAACTGTCTAACATAAAACCATCTAAAGTATATGAGTCTTGAACTTAGCCAATACAATGTCAATATGCCATATATGCCTTACTAAAATAGAATTCAATAATAAAAGGAATAAAGAGTATCTCTAAAACTACTAAAATCTTCATAAGCTAGAAAACAAAAAGATAACATCCCCGAACATGAGGACCTTCCAACACTTGGAGAAAAAGTTACAAGCTTCTTCAATTGACCTTCTTAATCTTCAATAGTCGGACAATACATTTGTATTTATATAAACTAAGGGGTTAGTACGCCACATGTACTAAGTATGAGTATATGCACGTAAACATTTAAGGACATGCATAAAAAAGGACCATTTTTTTTAGAAATCATGCTAAGTCACTTGAAAGCCTTTAATGCACATATAAGAGAGCATATACAAGATAAGGATCACCACAACATAAAGCATGATCATAACCAAGACATATCATCATAAAGTAATATTACCATTTCATGTTCAATAGTTCATATCAACATAACATGCAAAACACTTACCAATAATCCCATCCCAAGCCTACAAGTGCAATGATCATGTGAAGACCCATAACCCCACATAATCAAGTAAACAAGATAGGAGACCATAAGTAATGCTTTGCTTCATACAACTTACATCATAAGTAGTCATCATCACATATAGCAACATAGACCATTTCATGTTCATTAACATAGTCAACATCATATAAGAGCAACATCATATATCGTAAGCATTATACATTTCCTATTCATATTACATGAGAACAATCTCCTAGGACTTCCCTTAGAGTCGACTTGTGCAATGTCTAGGTAGAGTCCCATACCCCTACCTATACTAAGTAGACTCCTTAAGTCACTCTAGTCAATGTCCATTTACTAGTCATTCATTTTACTTGAGGGAACAATCGCCTTAATCGACATTAGACCATGTGAGCTAAATATGAAACCCGGTGTCATGAAACCCCACACCGAAAGAAGGTGATCTACTTGCCAAGGTAGAACCAAAACATGAACATAGCATTCTAGGTAGATCCACTAGCTAGTATTCCTACGGAGGCAACATAGTTCAAGAACTAGGAGATATATTAGAGAACCATAGTTCCACTATTACATGCCAGCCTCTATCTCATGAGAGTCATGGTGAACCTACCTTGCAACTTGGGAAGGGACACCTCTCATATCTAGTTCACTTAGTGCTAAGCTAAAGTCTCTTTTTTCGAATTGCCTTTAAGTTATCATTAATCTTAAATCTTATCATAGGCCATAGGAGATTAACTCCTCGTAAAAACATGATCATAAGCTCTTTAGGTTTAGATGAGAATTTTCTTTCATCACAACTCTTCATTTGTGAGATTAATATATCATAATCATAGTGTGTAAGGCATACAAGAGAACATCATCAACCTTGCATTATCATAGTTTTACCATGACCCCACATCTAACATATTCATAGACCAACATATATGCATAGCAACATCATACATACTTAAATTACATAGCAACATCAATTATAGGCCAACATCAACATAATAGAGAAATCATGACTTTAGAAGACTTACCTATTGCTTCCAAGAATCTTCATCCAGAACGTACACTCAATTCACAAAAATTATCCAATAATATAGTGAAATACTCAATAACACTAACCAATCCCAACCACTCGAGTCATACACAAGACCAATTCATAGTTAGGGTTAAAGGAAAGGGGTTCATTTATGAGTTCATTCAATCCATAGTTTTAATCCCCACATTTACATGACATTAAGTGATAGATATAAAATTATCAAATCCATTATTTAGGGAGAGAACATGCTTCACACGAAATCCCAACATTACATATCAATTACCCAAAAAATAAATACTCTATCCGTTTAAAAAAGAATGTCCCTATTTTCTTTTTAGTTTGTTTAAAAAAGAATGACCCCTTTCCCTTTTTGGCAATACTTTAACTTTAACTTTTCACGTGACATGTTTAAGACCACAAGATTAAAGGTCATTTTGGTACATTTGACATAACTTTAATTTAGAACCACAAGATTAAAAAGTCTTCTTTCTTTTCTTATACTCCGTTCCAAGTCAAACTAGGCTAAACCTTTTGAAACGGAGGGAGTACTTAATTAGCCATAGAAAATTATTGTTTTTTATCATTAGTCATAAATCTCGAGTTAGAAAGAAAACCCATTTATAGAGTAAAAACCCAAAGAATTGAATTTTTGGAATCATATTTGAAAGGACCTCTTTAGGAAAGGACTCCAAGAGTGAAAAATTCATACCTTATTGACGAATTAATCCACAAATTTCGAATTGAAAACCTTGGAGACTTCGTCTTCTTCCTCAAGCTTTCTTGTTCTTTAATGGTGGTTGAATAAAGAGAGTTATGAGAGAGATGAGAGGGATTTGTTAATTCTGATTGGGAGTTCGTGTATATGGTTTGAAACTGACCTAAAACCATTATAAACTCGTCTCCTAAAATACCCAAAATACCCTTCACTTAAATGGGTCTTTTTGTGAAGTTAAATTGACTTAAAAATGACGCGGCGAATCTGAGAAGTGGCTGCACGTCGTGGGGGCAATTTCAAATTTATTTTTGAAAATCTGAGTTGAGGAAGTGGAACTCATGGAGGCCCCATGTCGTAAGGCACATTTTTCATTTCCTTGTGCTAGTTACGTGACGCGCAGTGCCTTCCACATCTTGGTTGCCGCTAGCTTCCTTAGGCAGCTTGCTCGCCAATGTTTGGATCCTCCTCAAGGACCCTTCGAGTGGTCCTTGGAGAGTCGTTACGAGAAGTTTGGACCTTTTTTATTATATTTTACCTATTTAAAGTCTTGTTACAAGTTTTGGACTTCATTTGTCACTCCCAAACCTTCACCAAACATAGGGACGACTACTAGTTCAATTTAGCTAGTTTCCGGACGTCAAGGTCTATCTTTCTTGTTTTGGATCTAACCTTTTATAATTGAGTTCATTACATCATTATAGGTCTGGAAACATCATTTTATCAATTACTTAATAGGTGAAGCTCTAGTCTAAGTCATGGAACTTACGGAGTGTTACATTATCCCCCCTTAGGAACATTCGTCCCCGAATGACACTAAAATCTTTTGGAGGGTAAGGATAGACTCAATACTAGCAGCCCACCACCACCAACATATAATCATAATAAGTCGCAGCTCATAGGAGTACTTCACCACTCTTTTCAACATATACCACTAGATTACACATAACAACTCAATTCATAATGCACAACATATAAGAGCTCAACATTTCATAACACATAATGAGGAAATACCTTCTCAACATCAATATGAGCTATATATTACATCAAAGAGTTACAATGCTTCATTCTTCTCAAGACAATAACAAAAACAACAAAATCTCAAGAAGAAAACATGCATACACAATTCATATAAGTGCAAAAATAGAGTATGAAGGCATTTTCTTAAAACTCAATTTGGTACAACGTCTACCAAAACATGCAAAAACAAGTCAGTTTTATATTATCTATTATTTTCTTTATTAAGAGGAATGTCTAACCTCAAGGAGTAAAAAGATTAGGGTAGCGGGACTTCATATCGGCTTTGGCTTCCCATGTTGCACCCTCAACAAGATGGTTCCTCTATAGGACTTTTACGGAGACAACCTCTTTGTTCCTCAACTTCTTGACTTGGTGATCTAAGATCTCAATCGGAACCTCTTCATAGGAGAGGTTCTCATACACCCCTAAACCTTCAATAGGAAGAATAGATACCGGGTCGCCTATGCATTTCTTGAGCATATAAACATGAAACACCAGATGAACCGAAGCTAGTTCACTAGGTAGTTTCAACTCATAGGCAACTTTTCTGACCCGTTGTAAAACTTTATAAGGACCAACATACCAGGAACTTAACTTCCTTTTTTTTTTCCGAATCTCATCACCCTTTTCATAGGTCAAATCTTCAAATAGACGTGATCACCTATTTCGAACTCAAGATCTCTTCTCCTATTGTCGGCATAAGACTTTTGACGACTATAGGCTCTCTTCATTCTATCTCTTGTGACGTCATAGATAATATCGGGACCAAGGAGTGAAGACTCACCAACCTCAAACCATCCAACAGGATACCTACATATTCTACCATAAAGAGCTTCAAAAGGTGCCATGGAGATGCTCGAATGGTAACTATTGTTGTAGGAGAACTCAATCAATGGCAGGTAATCATCCCAACTTCCCTTAAAATCAATAACACAGGCTCTTAATATATCTTCTAGGGTTTGTATGGTATGTTCCTCTTGACCATCTGTCTGAGGATGAAAAAATGTTCTAAGTTTCACTTGAGTACCTAAACTCTTTTGAAAAGCTTTCCAAAACCGAGAAGTGAATTGGGAACCTCTATCCGAAATAATGGACAAAGGAATCCCATGAAGACTCACAATCTCATTAATGTAGATTCTTGCATACTCTTCGGCCATATAAGTAGACTTAACGGGGATAAAGTGGGAAGATTTGGTCAACCTATCCACAATAACCCATATTGAATCATTTTGCCTCCGGGTTCAAGGCAACCCAACAACAAAGTCCATATTGATGTCTTCCCACTTCCAAGTAGGAACATCCATGATTTGGGTTAAACCACCCGGTTTTAAATGATCGGCTTTAACTTGTTGGCAATTTGTCCACTTAGCAGCAAACTCCGCTATGTCCCTTTTTGAACCATCCCACCAATAGACCTCCCTAAGGTCATGATACATTTTGGTGGCACCCAAATGTATAGAATAACGGGAACCATGGGCTTCTTCTAGAATTCGATTTCTCAAATCCTCAACCTCCGATACACATAATCTCCCTTGGTACCTAAGAACACCATCCCCCCTTAGGAGAATGACTCATTGAGTTTACCAAGTACCGATTCCTTCAACTGCATCAATAGAGGATCAAGATATTGCTTATATTTCACCTCAACCACTAATGAGACTAGGAGTTATGATGGACCATGAAATCACCATTTGGAAAATCCTCTAACCACACACCCAAACAAGCCAACCTATGAACATCTTTCACTAGTTTTTTCTTCTCTTCTTCCACATGAGACACACTCCCCATAGTCATACGACTCAAAGCATCCGCAACCACATTGGCCTTGCCGGGGTGGTAAAGGACACTCACGTTGTAATCTTTCAAAAGTTCTAACCATCTTCTCTGTCGGAGATTCAACTCCTTTTGTGTAAACACATATTGAAGATTTTAATGTTTAGTAAACACAGCAAAATGAACACCATACAAGTAATGCCTCCATATTTTCAAGGCAAAACTATGGCCACTAACTCAAGGTCATGAGTTGGATAATTCTTCTCATGAAATTTGAGTTGCCTAGAGGTATAAGCTATCACCTTGCCATGTTTAATGAGGACACATCCCAAGCCCACTCGGGAAGCAGCACACTACACCACAAAGCCTTCATTACCCTCCGGTAAAGTCAACATCGGAGTGGAGGTAAGCTTATCTTTCCACTCTTGAAAACCTTTTTCACAAGCTTCTAACCACTCAAACTTCACCTTCTTTTGAGTCAAATCTGTCAAAGAGAATCAATAGATGCAAATCCATCAACAAACCTTCTATAGTACCCAGCTAGACCCAAGAAACTTCTTATGTCGGTGGGAGTCAAAGGTCTAGGTCAATTTCTAATCGCATCCATCTTCTTCGGATCGATCTTTACACCCTTACCAGAGATAATATGGCCAAGAAAAGCAACTGACCTCAACCAAATTCACATTTGCTAAATTTGGCATAAAGTTGGTGTTCTTTGAGGACTTGCAAGGCCAACCTCAAGTGACTCTCATGCTCCTTTTCGTTCTTGGAGTATATCAAAATATCATCAATGAAAACAATCACAAATTAGTCAAGGTAATCTCAGAAAACTCTATTCATTAGGTCCATAAACACCGTCGGAGTATTTGTTAACCCAAAAGACTTCACTAGAAATTCATGGTGACCATATCTAGTTCAAAAAGCTGTTTTGGGAACATCTTCTCCTCTCACCCTAAGTTGGTGATATCTTGACCTTAAGTCAATCTTGGAAAAGTAGCTAGCACCTTGGAGTTGATCAAATAGATCATCAATCCAAGGGAGATGATACTTGTTCTTTATGGTGACCTTATTGAGTTGACGATAATCAGTGCACATCCTAAGGTACCCATGCTATTTCGTCACAAAAAAAAATCGGAGCACCCCATGGAGAAATACTAGGTTGAATGAAACTCTTGTCTAGTAAATCCTTGAGTTGGACCTTCAAGTCTTTCAATTTGGCCGGAGCCATCCGGTATGGAGGAATTGAAATAGGGTTCGTAACCGGTAATAAGTCGATGCCAAAGTCAATTTCCCGTTCGGGAGGAACTTCGGGAAGGTCGCGTCATTAGGAAAAACCTCCGGAAATTCCCTCACTACGGGGACTGACTCAATAGGAGGAGTTTCACATTCTAGATCTTTAACAATCACCATACAGTATAGACAACCTTTGGCTATCATCTTACAAGCCTTCAAGCAAGAAATGATTTGACTCCTTGGCACAGAATTTCCCCCCTTCCACTCTAAAATGGGTTCTTTTGGAAATTGAAACTTCACTACCCTCATTCAACAATCTATGGAAGCAAAACAAGCATGAAGCCAATCCATACCCAAAATGATATCAAAATCAAACATGTCAAGTTCTACCAAGTCAACAAATTAACTCTATTGGGCAGCATTACATGACATTTCCTATAGACTCTCTTTGCAACTACCGAGTCACCCATAAGGGTTCAATCAAAACATCGGGAAGTATATCAAACTTCCCAGCTACCAAAGGTGTAACAAAAGAAAGGGTAGCACCTGGATCAAGAAAAACATAAACATTAATAGAGAAGACTTGTAACAGTCCAGTCACAACATCAGGAGAGCTCTCTTGTTCACCCTTAGCCTTGAGTGCATAAAAACGATTCCTTTTTGGAGCTTCGGAGCTAGGACCGCTTGATTGCGTTTGGCTACTCCCCTTTACTTGATCCTCACATTAGGACAATATTTCACCGTATGGCCACTTTTGCCACAACCATAGCAACTATTCATTCCAACAAGGCATTCACCCACATGTTTCTTACCACACTTACCACAAGTTGGTCTTTCTCTTGGCGAATTAACATTTCTCCCCTTTTGAGATTTAGGGTTAGACACCCTATCATTGTGAGTCTTGGAGAAATTTGAAGGGACTTGGTTTGAAAACCTCTTCTTGAACTTAGGCTTGTCTTGAATGTCAAGCCTACTCTTAGAATAACTACTTTCAAAAGACCTTGCCTTCTTAGCTTCTCTATTCTTTTTTCTTAGACGACTCTCCTCTATTTGTTGTGTATGGACCATCAACCTAGAAAGATACATGTTGTCTTGAAACATAGATGCACGACATTCTTCTTCAAGCTCTTCGGACACGCCCGTGATATAATGACTCATTTCATCCCTATCATTCAAAACCAAAGAGGAAGCATATTTGGACAGCTTAATGAACTTTAAGGAGTATTCCTTAACACTCATATCTCCTTGACGAAGGTTGATGAACTCCTCTACCTTAGCTTCCCTTTGCTCACTTGGGAAGAATCTATCAAGAAAGACCTTTTTAAAGATCTCCCAAGTCACGGGACCATCTCTTAAATCCCAACTATCCTTCCATTGATTGTACCATGTCTGAGCCACGTCCTTGAGTTGATAGGAATCAAGCTCATCCTTTTCAGTAGTACTCACCACCATAGAAGACAAAATCTTATAGACCTCATCAAGGAAGTCTTGGGGGTCTTCATAAACCTTGGATACAAAGAACATAGGAGGATTCATCCTCGTAAAATCTCTTACACGGGCAACCATATTACTAGCATGTTGGTTCTCTCGAGGTACAACCTCCCGGTTAGCTTGTGCCGTAATGGCTTGAGCTTGAGTGGTGATGGATTGGGACATTTGTAGAAGGGATGCCCTTACCTCACCATCCGTCATGGCCGGAGGATTGATCGGAACTTGATCATTCACAACAACTTGCTCTTAAGGAGGAACTCAATTGCCTTGGGGAGTATCTCCCGTATTTGCAATCTCTTATCCCACTCTTCTCGTGGATGTCCTTCTTGTGTTCATCGCCTATAACCACAAGAAAGGGATTAGATGCAAAAAGACACATAGTGTCAAAATTCTAGAGGCACGACATAGGATTACCAAGAAAAGAGAATTTTCCTAATCATCACATAGCATCTCATTCATAATTATGAAGCAATTCACAACCATGAACAAAACACTGTATAATGTGGTTTAGTGAGACATTCACCCTAGGTTATTTAACCTCATGCTCTGATACGAAGTTTGTCATGATCGGAGAGCACCCCTAGTCGCGGCCGGTGTCGTCATCCTCACAGAGGACTCAGATAAGCCCTTAGCATTCGTCATAACATATCATTGGTTAAAAATAGCGGAAAATTAAAAAAACTTTTGCATACTATGTGAAGTATACTTAGACTTCTCGCTTAGGAACATGATAACATACATACGATAGTCTTAAAACTGTCTCACATAAAACCATTTAAAGAATACGAGTCTTGGACTTAGCCAATACAATGTCAATATTCCATATAAGCCTTACTAAAATAGAATTCAATAATAAAAGGAATAAAGAGTATCTCTTAAAACTACTAAAATCTTCATAAACTAGAATAACGAAAAGATAGCATCCACGAATATGAGGACCTACCAACATTTAGAGAAAGAGTTCCAAGCTTATTCAATTGACCTTCTTAATCTTCAATGGCCAGACCCTACATTTGTAGTTATATAAATAAAGGGTTTAGTACACCACATGTACTAAGTATAGGTATATGCACGTAAACATTTAAGGACATGCATTAAAAATGACCATTTCTTTAGTAAACACGCGAAGTCATTTGGAAGCCTTTAATGCACATATAAGAGAGTATATACAAGATAAGGATCACCACAACATAAATCATGATCATAACCAAAACATATCATCATAAAGTCATATTACCATTTCATGTTCAATAGTTCATATCAACATAACATACAAAACACTTACCAATAATCCCATCCCAAGCCTACAAGTGCAATGATTATGTTAAACCCCATAACCCCACATAATCAAGTAAACAAGATATGAGACCATAAGTAATACTTTGCTTCATAAAACTTACATCATAAGTAGTCATCATCACCTATAGCAACATAAACCATTTCATGTTTATTAACATAGTCAACATCATATAAGAGAAACATCATATATCATAAGCATTATACATTTCATATTAATATTACATGAGAACAATCTCCTATGACTTCCCTTAGAGTCGACTTGTGCAATGTCTAGGTAGAGTCTCATACCCCTACCTATACTAAGTAGACTCCTTAAGTCACTCTAGTCAATGTCCATTTACTTGTCATTCATTTACTTGATGGAACAATTGCCTTAACTGACATTAGACCATGTGAGTGAAACATGGAATCCGGTGTCATGAAACCCACACCGAAAGAAGGTGGTCTACTTGCCAAGGTAGAACCAAAACATAAACTTAACATTCTAGGTGGATCCACTAGCTAGTATTCCTACGGAGGCAACATAGTTCAAGAACTAGGAGATATATTAGAGACCCATAGTTCCACAATTAAATGGCAGCCTTTATCTCATGAGAGTCAAGGTGAACCTACCTTCCAACTTGGGAAGGGACACCTCTCATATCTAATTCACTCGGTGCTAAGATAAAGTCCCTTTTTTGAATTGCCTTTAAGTTATCATTAATCAGAAATCTTGTCATAATCCATAGGAGATTAAATCCTCGTATAAACATGATCATAAGCTCTTTAGTTTTAGATGAGAATTTCCTTTCATCACAACCCTTCATTTGTGAGATTAACATATCATAATCATAGTGTGTAAGGCATACAAGAGAACATCATCAACCGTGCATTATCATATCCTTACCATGATCCCACATCTAACATATTCATAGACCAACATATATGCATAGCAACGTCATACATACTTAAATTGCATAGCAATATCAATTATAGGCCAACATCAACATAATAGAGAAATCATGACTTTAGAAGACTTACCTATTGCTCCAAGAATCTTCATCAAGAACTTACACTCAATTCACAAAATCATCCAATAATATAGTGAAATACTCAATAACATAACCAATCCCAACCACTCTAGTCATACACAAGACCAATTCATAGTTAGGGTTAAGGGAAAAGGGTTATTTTATGAGTTCATTCTAGCCATAGTTCTAATCCCCACATTTACATGACATTAAGTGATAGATATAACATTGCCAAATCCATTATTTAGGAAGAGAACATGCTTCACACGAAAAACCAACATTACATATCAATTACCCAACAAATACATACTTAATTAGCCACAGAAAATTATTGTTTTTCATTATTAGTCATAAATCTCGAGTTAGAAAGGAAACCCGTTTGTAGAGTAAAAACCCTAGGAATTGAATTGTTAAAATCATCTTTGAAAGGACCTCTTCGGGAAAGGAAACCAAAGAGTGAAAAACCCATACCTTATTGACGAATTAATCTACAAATTTTGAATGAAAATCTTGGAGACTTCGTCTTCTTCCTCAAGCTTTCTTGTTCTTCAATGGTGGTTGAATAGAGAGAGAGTTTTGAGAGAGATGAGAGGGATTTGTTAAGTCTGATTTGGAGTGCGTGTATATGGTTTGAAACTGACCTAAAACCATTATAAACTCGTCTCCTAAAATACCCAAAAGACCCGTCACTTAAATGGGTCTGTTTTGAAGTTAAATTGACTTAAAATGACTTGGACAAATTTGGGAAGTGGCTGCGCATCGTGGGGGAAATTTCACATTTATTTTTGAAAATCCAAGTTGAGGCAGTGGACCTCGTGGAGGCCACGTGTTGCGAGGAAAATTTTGCATTTCCTTGTGCTAGCTGTGCAATGCGCAATGCCTTCCACATCTTGGCTGCCGCAAGCTTCCTTGGGCAGCTTGCTCGCCAATGTTTGGGTCCTCCTCAAGGATCCTTCGGGTGGTGCTTGGGGAGTCATTACTGGACGTTTGGACCCTTTGTACTATATTTTACCTATTTAAAGTCTCGTTTCAAGTTTTGGACTTTATTTGACACTCTCAAACCTTTACCAAACATAGGGACATCTACTAGTTCAATTTAGCTAGTCTCCGGACGTCAAGGTCTTTCTTTGTCGTTTTGGATCTCGCATTTTCTAATTGAGTTCATTAAATCATTATAGTTCTGGAAACATCATTTTAAAAATTATTTAATAGGCGAAGCTCTTTAATAAGTCATGGAACTTCCGAGTGTTACAAAAACGTGGAGCTCTCATGATGAAAAGAAATCTTGACAGGTCTAAAAACTCAAATGACGTGTGTTTCAACTGTGGTAAACCAGAACAATTCATTAAAGACTACCCTATTCACAAGGGTGAGCACAAAAAATGTGTCAAGTTCGGAGGAGATAAGAACAAAAAGCAGGGACCCGTGACGAGTCAAGTAAATGAGAAATTGTCGATCATGTTGTGACAAAGGCTCTTGTTGTCTTGGGTAATTCCTCAAGTGACTCAGTAGAGTCAGAACATCTTGAAGATGCATCCATGTTGAAAGTTAAAAATGATGAAGATGTGTTTGATGTTATGTTTGCTTTCATGGAAAAGTCAGATGATGAAGATGTTAATGAAAAGGTAACTTTATCTGACTTCAAGCAAAATGTGAATGTATTTTCCATTAGAAAATTGAGAAATCTAGTTGTTGTACTCATTGATTCAATCAGTGAGCTAACCACTAAGAAGGATCTATTGAACAATAGTATAGACATCTTTCAAGATGAAAAAATTGCGATGGTTACCCAAATATCTGATATTGGAAAACAAATGGTTGTTCTAGAAGCTGAAATCTAGAACTAAAGGAAAAGACAAAAAAGGTGACTATTAAAATTTCTAAAGGGAAGAATGAGTCTAGCAACTTGCAGCCAGAGCTTGAAAATAAGATGCACACTGCTGAAATGAAGATGAACTTGGTTGTAGAAAGAAATTTGGTGTTGCAGAGGGACCTGATCTGTGTAAAAGAGGAACTGAAAAAATCCCTAAAATGGACCACTTCCTCTTAAATCCTTACAAATGTAATCAACCATCGTAACAATAGTAGAAGAGGGGTGGGTTGTGAGAAGATAGATTCCCCATACAATCCTCACCCCAAAAACAATGTTGTTGGTGACAATCAGCTATGTTTGCACTGCGGGAGAGATAGTCAACTGAAGAAGGAGTGTCCAGCTTGGAAGAAAAGCAAAAAAAAAAAAACTCTCTGTAGGCAAGAAATTCTGTGGAACACTCTTTTGAAGTTGTTTACTATGTCAATGAGTTGAAGTACAATCTTCAAGCGTTTCATAGATTTTGTAATAAAAAAAATTGAGGTAAGCTTCTGTTAGATAAATGGGTGGTCACAACTTGATCTCTCGGATGATGATGCTAACAAGAAGGAGATGCAAGAACATGTACTAATGATCTAAACACTGCTCGTTGTTATATTCTCACTTCCTTTGATTCTCAAGGTGAGAGTACGGTTCTACGAGACATGAGACTTGACCAATTGAGCTCTTCTCTCTAAACAAACTTGTGTCAAAGGACCTGGTTCACTGTCTGCTCAAAATAATATTGCAGATGACAAAGTTAGTGATGCTTGTGTTAAAGAAAAAGCATATCAGGCCTTCCTTCAAGTGGAACAAATAGATGTTTAATCTTCCAAAGAACTTTCGGCTGAAGTGGTGAATACTACATGTTCTGTGACCAAAAGGGTGATATTGAGAAGTTTGATCTCAATGGTGATGAAAGAATAACTATGAGATATTCTTTCTGTAACAAGGCTCATCAAGTGCATAAACAAAAATAGTTCATTGAAAAAGGTGTTCATGTGATCTTGTGATGAGTCAGGAAGAATTGGGAAGCTGCAAAACAAAGAATTTTTGAGATGGAAAAGCTTCTTCATATTCAGAGAGATGGTCTAAACAATGAGCTTGTTGAAGAATATCATCTTCATGAATCCAGCAAGCTCAAGGAAGCTGATGCACATGATGAACCTGCCGAGGGACCAAATCAAGGAAATGATCCTCTGGTATTGGGACTGATGAAATGGGAAGTGAATAAATAAACTCAGCATGAGGAATATTCGTGTGTCTTCATCAAAAAGGAGAAAAGTGTTATATTTTAGGTGTTTTGATGATCATATCAAATACAAGGACCCGAACCCTAGCAAAGTGCTCTCGTCCGAATTCATCCTGGGTACAACTGTAATGTTGTCATGTCAGGGGGTAGGTGAAAGAGCAGTGTGCTGCACTAATAAGAGGAGTGAATGAGATTATTTGTTTTAATGGATCATAAATGCAGGGACCTGGTCCCATTTGATACATAATGGTGTACAACTGTAAAGCTGTCGTGTTAGTGGTAGGTGAGGCGCCAGCGTACTAAACCAATCAGAATGGAAGAGGTCGTTTGTCCAACAATTAATAAATCTTTATGGTTGATACTTTCAACATGACAAACAACATATTATGTTCATTCATTCAAGAAGAGAGAGAGACAACAAGTCTTTGTAAAGAACTCAAGCATAAATGAACGCAGCAAGGGACCAGGTCCCGGAAAGTGTGCGTATGTGAAAAGGACGAAAAGGCAACTGTCAAAAGGCTGCCAACTCTAATTTGGTTGGTGCACAACTTTTCAGAACAACAGGCTCTCATCCAATAGCCTTGTCCCAAGGGTTTGTGTTCATTTCAATATAGTCTCTTCTCTAACAACACAAACATTAAGTTTTGACAAACAAAGTTTTGGATTTCAGGCAATCCAAAAGCTCAAAAGCAAAGGCCATCTTCAATAAGTATTATCCTCAAGAGCAACATGGACCTGATAGAGTTGCAAGCTCTCTAATTGACTTAGGATTATATCTTCCGTGCTTACATTGTAAATCCGTTCCTAATATATAAAGGATTCAAATATTTGTTTCTAGTTTGTAAAAGTCTAAATCAGTTAGGATTAACTGATTTAGTGGGCAACATTATTTTGTTGCTTAGTCAAATTTTAAGTCATCTAGAGTTAGGTGGTTTAGTGGGCGGAGTGATATCCGCTTAGCAAAGTCTAAGTCATCCGTAACGTGGTGTCTTAGTGGCCAGTGTTATATCTGCTAGGGGAAATTCTAAATCATCTAGAGTTAGATGGTTTAGTGGGCGGTGTTGTATCCGCTTAGAAAAATCTAAGTTATCTAGATGTAATAGCTTAGTGGGCAGTGTTGTATCTGCTTAGACTCTTCAAGTAATAGGTAGATTACTTGGTCGTGAGATTAATAACTTTTTCTCATGTTGGTTGTAACTGGGTTCACTTTTTCTTAAGGAAGATTAGTGAAATAGTTGAAAATTATGTGCAACAGGTCGTGGTTTTACTCCCTTGAGCATGGAGGTTTCCACGTAAACTTCTTGTGTTGTGTTCTCCTTATTGTTTACTCTTCTGCACTGTTCTTGCTTTGTCAAGGGACCTGGTTCGTTGACTGATAGTGGACACACAAATTCTATCAACACGTATAGTGGCAGATTCAAAGCAGAAATTTGACAAAAGATATACAAAATTAAGGGTGTGTTTGGTACGAAGGGAAATGTTTTCCATGGTTTCTTAAAAATATTTTGTTTTCCTGGAAAACAAGTAGATTTATGACTTATTTTCTCATGTTTAATAGGTGAGTAGAAAATATTTTAGTAAATGATTTTTAGTGTTTGATTTATGAATGAAAAATATTTTTGAGAAATATCTTTTACGTTTACAAGAGTAAAAAATAATTTTTGAAATTGAAATTTTTTTTTTTAATTTTTTTTTGGGGGTGGGGTGGGGGGGTGGGGGGGGGGAAGTAGGGGTTGAAAAAATAAAAACTTAAAGTTGAAAATATTTTTTAATTTTTTTTTGCGTGTGGGGGGGTGGGGGGTGGGGGGGCTAGTCGGTGGTGGGCTGGCGGGGTCGGGGTGAATAAAAAAATTGAAGTTGAAATATTTTTTGGGGGGTGGGGTGGGTGTTGGGGGGCGGGGGGCGAGGTAGGGGTGAAAAAATAAAAATTTGAAGTTGAAAATATTTTTTAAAAACAAGAGTAATTTTTTTTTGGGGGGTGGTGGGTGGGGTCGAGGGTAGGGGTGAAGAATGACATTTAAAGTTGAAAATATTTTTTAAAAACAAAATTTTTTTTTTTTTGTGGGAGGGGGGAGGGGTTGCCTGGGGGGGGGTAGTGTGGGGGTGGGCGGGGTGAAAAAATAAAATTTTAAAATTGAAAATATTTTAATTTTGTTTTGGAGGGGGTGGAGGGATGATCGGGGTCGGGGGGAAGGCAGAGTGAAAATATAAAATTTTGAGATTGAAAATATTTTTTAGAAATTGATGTTTTTCAATAAAAAAAAATGTAATTCGAAGTTAGATGAGAATTTTAGAAAATATTTTCCTTAGCTTTTGAAGGGAAGTCATTTTCCTTAATTTTGAGGAAAATGAGTTGATTTGGAAAACATTTTTCAAACTTTTGTCCCAACCAAACATGAGAAAATTGGAAAATATTTTCCAGAAAATGTTGTCCATGTTTTCCATCATACCAACCACACCCTAAATATACACTTTAATTAGTTAACAAGTAACTCTTAGTACATCACATAATTTTCTGGCGAAAAATATGCACCAGATTGCGTTTTCCTAAGATGGCTCCGTCCCTCCATGTAGAATATAAACGAAGAAGTATGAAGAAAAGGTTTAAACTAGATTGCTTGTGATATTATCATTGTAATTTTTTTTATTGGAAGTACTAGCCGACTTGCTTGACTAAATAATAATCAGCAATTTACGTTGGGTATGGACACCCATTTAATTATTGGTCTTACTAAACATTATTTTTGTTGTAGTGAAATAGCTAATTGCATTTGTAGTATTATAATCTACTCCAAGATGTGATTTAAAATTGTGCATTGGCTTCTCTCCCACATGGCATGTATGAACAGATGCATCATGCATGCATAACAACAATTTACAGTATATATGGATAATTCTAGAAGGGTACGACCCGTGCTACATTTTCTATTTTTATGATGGATCTTTCAATCATCATTTGGAGGCGCAAGATAGGAGTTAAATTAAAAGAAAAATGAAAAGGTAGCATAGGAAAAACATAGAGTTAATATCACAAAACAAGTAAGCATTTACAAATATATTGACATAGAAGTATATGTCAACTAGGTACATAAAAATTTACCCTTAAAGAATACCTTCATTGGAACAAAATTAACCTAGACAATGACTAATAAAATTGTTCATCCAATAGGTAAAGAATGTTAGATACAACTCCGTAAGTTATCCCCCCTTGCAATTTGTAGGCAAACGATAAAGTTGAATCATTGTAGATCAACTTTCTTGCAGTGATCCATTAACACAAATAATCCTCATGTACCATTGTTTTTCATCAAAAGGGCAGTGATCACTAGTGGGAAGTCACCTAGAATAAAAGTCTAGGGCGTAAGAAGATCAGATGCCATCAAAACAAAAAAAAAATGAATACGAAAAAGTAAACATGTCCATGTAAAACTACAATCTCGCTTAGAGGGACAAACCAATTCAAGCTCAGAAGTCAAAATTACTGTATTAACAATCCAAAGGAGAAGTTAAGCCATTTAACAACACGATATAGTATTGACAATCAATTTGCTTACTCAAATTTCAGCAATTAGAAAGGCATAGATAGCAAATTTATGAAGTAATTTGATGGTATCAATCTTCTTTTTCTATTTGTAATTGTTTGCTAACTTGTAGATTAATGGAATCACACTTTGGAAAGTAATGAATTTCAAATACGAAGTTTTGAAGATCCACTTTCTCATATCTCATATCTCATATATACGGCACTAATATTCCAGGAAAAAGCCTGCCAAAATTCCCAATTTACATGCACCTAGTAAGGAGTAATTTCAACCTTAAGTTCTTATATTACACTTTTAAAATTACACATGGATCATGTATCATATTGAAAACAATTGATACAATTGAACTCATCAAGCTTATGCTTTGTCCACCACTATATATAGACATAAAATTTATGTAGCCATACATGTAAATATTACTATCATAAGAAGTAACCAAATTATTCATAAAGAGTAATACTAATAATGTACCTGTGCAAGTCAAACTTCTAGATAACAAATGAGAGAGCACTTGCATGTGAAGAGAACTGCAACACACTTGAGAGGCAAACTCTTTTAGCGCCAAATGTGTCGATACCTATAATTTCTAATGAACAAAGTATGAGCACCTGATCCAAAAAAATGTGTACAATCAAGTAAATTTTTATATTTTTTGATAAACAACACAAAAATTTAGGAACAAAGCAACGAACAAAGAAAACTTCCATGATATTGTTGAGGGAACGATTACATCTGTTATTTCTAGATCCACAAATATGATCACTGTTCAACTTTATCACCTCTGCCGCAACAACAACATACCCAGTGTAGTGCCAGAACTTAATTGCCTATGTCAAATAGAGATATATATGTTTTGTCTCCACATTGAAGAATCCAAATGAACTAGAAGAAAAATCAGCTAGTAAAAAAATGAATTATCTTTCATGAAATGTTTAAATAACAAAATTTACTAAAGTAATTCTTGCATATAGATCAGGTATCAACCTTATTTCTAGTGAGTTGCAGAGACTCGCACACAAAGGGAGAATCATGTTCATCTATGTCATTACAAACATAAAGAGCATCAAAGTTGTGAACTTCCTCAATGCTTTTGTGTCATGAATTTGTAGTTGGTGTTCAAGATTGATTTATTACTTTTACATGTAGATTGTGCATCCATGGATAATTTCTACACAGTATGAAATAGAGATGGACTTTTTCACTAAGTTTGTGCCTAAGAAATTAACTAAGGATGATAAGATCGAAATGAATTTGAAAGATGTTATGTCTATAAAAAGAGATAACATAGTTGTTGAGCATAATTTTGATGTATGAGCATCTTCTCCGAATATTGAGAGGACTTTTAGATATGAAGGAGAAAAATAATTTACTCATGATGTTGATTTCGAAAAAGGAGGAGGATTCAGTGATGTTAGTGGTGGTTTTGGCATAGAAAAATCTTCTCCAATCAATAAGAATGTTCCTTGTCCTCAAGAAACCTCATCTACTAAGAAGGATTTAATAGATTTATTGAATGCTAGAATAGAGTCTCTAGAGTAAACTATCGTCACTATGAACGGTAGAATATATATAGCTTTTAGAAAAAATTATTGTCATAATGATGTCTAAGAGAGGTATCATGTCATCATCAAGTGTTTAAAAAAGTCATAGAAACATGGTGAATGAGTTTATTATCGAAAAAGAATTGGTGTCTGAAGTTAATTCATATTTAATATTTGTCTTGTGTGATATACTTCACTTTTACATGTAAAATTTATATTTTTGTTGAATTTCACGTAAAAAGTGAAGTATATATAAACAAGACAAATGTTTAAAAAATGGTCTGAAGTTAATCCATATCTAATATTTGTCTTGTGTAATATATTTCTCTTTTACACATGAAATTCATATTTTTGTTGAATTTCACGTAAAAAGTGAAGTATACATAGAACAAGACAAATGATTAAAAAATGGTTAGAATACTATTTCACTTTCCCTATGCAGTATTTTCTGATACCAGTTCTTTTTCGATAATAACCTTATTCGCATGTCTCTTTTTTTTTTTGAACACTTGACAATACCTTTGAAATTTTTCTCTTTTTTCTTTTGACATGATTAGGAGTATATGGATGAGAGATTTTTTATGATGGTTTGACCACCCCTGTTAGACATTGTGATGGTAGTTTTTTCTGAAGACTGTATCCTTGTATTAATAGTGACAATATTTTTCTCTAAAAAACTCTATTCTAGCATTCAATAAATCTACTGAATACTTCTAAGTGGATGGGGTTTCTTTAGGACAAGAATTATTCTTATCGACCGGAGAAGATCTTCCTAATTTGAAATCACCACTATCATCTCTGAATCTTCCTCCTCTTTCGAAATCAACATTATCAGTACATCTATTAACATTCAGAGTAAATTCTCCTTCTCTTTCTTCACCATTAACACCACTAAAAGCTCTCTCGACATTCAGAGAAGATCCTCCTACATCACAATTATGTTCAACAACTATGCTATCTCTTTTAATAGCCCACAACATCATTCAATTATTCTCAAACTTTTTAATTTTATCACCTTTAGTCAATTTTTAGGTACAAACTTGGTGAGAAAGTTCAGCTCCATTTTACTAGGTGTAGGAATCATCCATGGATACACAATCTACATGTTAAAATAATATAATTAAAATGTAATATAAAAATAAATTCATTATCCATTTGGATAATTTTAAAATTTTGTTTCAAAATTACAAAAAAATAGGATTAACATACATATGTAGTAAACTGTAGTTTTAAAATTATTTTATAGCAATTGTTGCAATTATTATAACAATTATTGTAATTATTTCAGAAACTACTAAAACAAATGAAACAGTTGCTAAAAATGCTATATGAAAATAAAAAAGACAACAAAATGTAGAATTTAATATTTGTCTATTAAGTTAAAGAATGGTGTTTACCGAATCCTTAGGGGGGTCAAATAACTCATTAAACTCAATCGATTTGTTGGCAATCACCAAAAGACGTTAATTTTTTTGGTGGCGACACTTGTTCCAAAAACACCTTATACAACTCATTTTTTTTGCAACTCTTGTCGTCTCTTTTTGTCGTAGTTGACATTTTTTCATTATCATAAATATTTACCTTATGAAAATTTAAGTCCGTGATGATAGCAAGCTCTTTCATGCCTAAACAAAACGACATGCCACTATAATTTATCCAAACTTCCTATTTTTTATTTCTATAAATCTGAACATCGAAGAAGTTGATCTCACATATTTAAGTTATACGTAGTTTCTGAAAATAGAAGAACGAAAGAACTTTTTCAATTTTTGTTCTTATAAAATCTTCCTAAAATAAAAAAAACTTACATAATTTCGACTTAAGAGTAAAGAGCCTCTTAAAACTAAATACATATCAATCATTGACTCAAAACTATAATTTGCATACCTGATCGGCTTCACAAAGAAAGTATCGATCGGTTCAAGGACTGGCCTAAAAAGGCTCAGCAATAAAAAAAAATGTCTCCTTCTATGGAATAGGTATATCATATTGTTCCTCTTCTATCATCTCCTTTTACATTTATAGAAAAAACATCTATTCCACATTCTCTTTCTTCATCTATAGAATTTTCCAATCTTGTGTTTTCAACGTCTTTCTTCTATGGACTTCTCTAAGCTAGTACTTACTTCTTCTTCGATAGATTTTTTTTACCATGTGCTTTGTTGTTTTTCTTCTTTTTGTCTTTATTGTTAGTTCTCCTTTATACTTTTTAGTAGTAGTAGCAACTGTTTCTCACTTTAAGAATATATTGGAAATGTGATTAGTTATAAATCATAGATACACAATCTAGATGTAAAAATAAAAAAAAATAAAAATATGATTATGCAAAAATAAATTCATTATCCTAGATAATTTTGAAAGTTAATTTCAAAACTACAAAATAAATATGGTAAACAATTGCAGACGTAGCAACTGTTGCATTTTTACAATAATTTTATAGCAATTGTTGTATTTATTATAGTAGTTGCAATAGTAATTTCAATAATTGTTGTAATTATTTCAACAGTGCTGAAACAAACGAAATAGTTGCTAAAATGCTACAACAAAAATAGAAAGGCAAAAGCAACAATCTACTTCTTGCCGAGATGAGGAATTTTTTGTGGTAACCAACCGTTGGAAATAGAGGTTCTATAGGGAATGGTAATGCAAGTGAGAGATGGTGGTCCAAGATAGTGAAAACTATGTGCAACATATAGGCGATTCAAGGACTTTATTTGATGCAACTCAAGTCTATTATGGACAACAATTAAGGAGTTTATTAGTTGGACCAGCATCGATGAACAAGGGCATGTTAGAGCTCTAAAACTATTAGATTTACAATTTTCTATCTGCTTGTTGTTACAAGTTTTCGATCAGTTAAATAATCACTTTGTGATTAAAAATGTTACAATTTTTCAATATGCTTGTTGTTGTTTTCGAAAACTTTAGAACTCATATTCTGTGTATTCTTTGTTTTGTTGGTGTTCTTACTGTATTGGTAAAATTATGAGACTAATGTTGTTTAACTTGATATAGTTTGTGTGGTATTTTTGGTGTTCTTAATTATGTTGGTATTATGGAAAAAAATATTAGTATTGTGAAAAATATTTTATTTCAGTAGATGGTCTATTTGTTGTAATAGATGAGCTATTGATTGCTACATATGAATCATATTTTGAAGAAATCAAATCAGTAATAAGACTTTTATTTCTTTCAACAAATAACTTATTTTTTACAACATATGGGTCCATCTATTGTAACATACAAGTCATCTGTTGGAACAAATCAAATCTGTAGACTATTGATTATGTTGTATTTATTAAATTTGTTGCTATCTTTTTCTTAATGATGCACAAATCAATTGTAATTTTTTTTATTTGTAAATAGAATAAATTCCAAAAGAAAAGCAAAACCTATAATAAATCAAGTAAAACAGTTAAAATACAAATATTATTAGAAGAACTTGCTGAAGTCTGAACAAGTCATTTCACAAACAAATAATGTGTTACATTCTGTAGATGTATAAAAAGAAAATGAAAATGTGAAAATAAATAATGAAGAAAGGAGTTCTTGAAAAACTGCAGAGGAGGAAGATGAAAATAAAAATGAAGAAAAGAAAATTAATGATGAAGCTGGAGATGATGAAGGTGAGAAAGGAGATGAAGATGATATTGAAAGTGGGAAAGATGCTGAAGGGGAAACGGAAAAAAATGATGAAGAGAAAAATTGATAATATTGAGGTATCGATTAGAGATTGTGAACGTAGATAAAATGCCTGACATGAGGTTGTCAAAACTTATTGTATTGACAAGTTTCAGCGAAGATGCCTATATATAATCTAGGGGTGTACATGGTCGGGTTGGTTCGGATTTTTTAAATATCAAATCAAACCATTTGTGTTGTATTTTTAAATCTTTAAACCAAACAAAACCAATAAAACTCAGATTTTTCAACCTCGGTTTTTTTTCGGATTTTTTCTCAAAAGTATTCATACAAACATATAATATACTTGTACTTAAAATATTTCTTCAGTCCTACCAAAATACAACTCTAAGGTGTTTCTTAAGAATATAACAAAAATAATGATATGATTAATTACACTAAAATATCCCAAAAAAAAATATACTCCCCCCGTCCCATTTTATGTGGCACTTTTCGCATTTCAAGATTCAACAAGTCTATCTTTGACCGTATATTTTTATAGATTCTTTACATTTTAAATTATCAATTATTATGACTTATAGTACTCTTTACGCAGTTTACAAATATATAAATTTCATTTTAAAAAATTTGAAAATTCCATACGCAAATGTCCGGTCAAAGTTAACATGTTTTGACTCTCGATAAATGAAAAGTGTCACATAAAATGGGACAGATGGAGTATATAATAATAAGGAAATTACGAAAATAAATATTGCAAATTAACAAGTCATAATGAAAATGATCATAATTTAAAAGTACTAAATCATGCTAAAATAAGTTTAATAAGTATTCGTTATATGACTATATTGAAGGAAATTAAAATTAGATTATTTATTTCAGTTTTCTAAATCAATGTAAAATCAAAGAACAGATATTCAATATTATTGTCATTCTTAGTGTTAATTGATTTTCTTTTTGCATTAGTATTAATTTGATTTTGATTTAAGTTTTAGTATAATTATCAACATCTGTGGACTAGAATCTTTATGGACTCATCCAAAAATTTAGTTTCAAACTTGAAACAATATATTAAAAGACAAAAACTATGAAAAGGTATAATAAATATTTAAAAATTATATGAATGTGAATATTTTTATGTAAAAATAAAATTATATATATAATGTCGCGTTGGTTTGGTCTCGGGTTAATTTTTTTAGTAAAAACCAAACCAACCCAAATATATAGTTGGGGATTTTTTTCAACACCAAACTAAGTCAAACCATCCACTAGTCTGGATTTTTTTTCCGGATTGACTCGATTTGCGGTTTGGTTTGGTTCGATTTTGTACACCCCTAATATAACCTTATAAATTTGACGGGTGATTTTGTTGTAAAATCAGTCATGGACATCAAATTTAATTTTTTTTGAAAGACATTTAGGGATGAAAATTGGATGTTTTCTTTAAATCAAACAGCTTTGGACACTTTGTTGTCTGAGGATAACAATGTACACTTTCAATGACCATGATCAGAGGCGAACCCAGAATTTAAAGGTTTTGGGTGCACCAATATAAACATAGCTCAAATATAAGGTCTAAGCTAAACTTAAAATAAAAATAAGCTTAAGCAAGATTCGAACTGTGGTGTAGAGGGTGGTATCTCTATCTTCTACCAATTGCCCAAGAGCACTTCTATGTTTTTTATGGGTGCACTATTGACTATATCTTACTTTCTACCAGTTTTTCAAAATAGATATACATATATACATATGATTTTTTCGAAAGTTACCAGGTGCACGTGCACCCCCCACGACATAGGGTGGATCCGCCCCTGACCATGATGTATGATCTTCTCAAGCGTATGATCAACTATAAGGGTGATGGTGCTTTGAAGGATGAGAATCAACAAGATGGATGAAATTTGGTTTAACTATTGTGATATGCCTTTTTTTTGCATGAATGAATTTGCTATAATGACTGGACTGAGATGTCATCCTTCTTCTGAACCTCTTTTCAAAAGTTACACCTTAAAAAGTCCAGATATAACAAGACATCTAAAACAGTAAAGGCTGGAAAGAAAGGCAAATGCCAACCACCAAAGGCAAAGAAAAATAAATAATGAGAATGAGTTGTTGACCATTATTGGATCCAGTTATAAAGCCAAAGATTTGTTAACATATAGCAAGAATAAAAAGGTTTTGAAGAAGAACAAAAAGCGATTGTGCTTAGTTTGGTTTTTGCATATTATCTTATGGGCTAACGATATCAACAAAGCATAAATATTGAATTGTTTGTGCTTGCTCAGTATTTGAATGCATTCAACAATTACCCATGGAATTATGATAGTTATTTCTTAAAAATGAAATACTTGTTGACAAAGTTATCATCAAAGACTAAAAATCTAAATGACTTTTCTTGGAATTTCATGGTATACTTCACCTCAGTCTACATGTAAAAATAAATTCATTATCCTAAGATAATTTTGAGAGTTCGTTCCAAAACTACAAAAAGAAATAGGGTAATCAGTTGCAGATGTAGCAATTATTGCATTTTGTAAAACTACTTTTTAGCAATTGATGTAATTATTATAGCAGTTGCAATAGTAATTTCAACAATTATTGTAATTATTTCAGCAGTTGTTGAAACAAATGAAATAGTTGCTAAAAATGCTACAACAAAAAAAGAAGCACAAAAGCAAGAATCTACATGTTGGAAAAACGTACGCTTCAAGTCATAGCAAGCATGAGAATTTTTTCAACTCAAGTAATTGTTGAAGTAGAGTAATGAGCAAAGGCATGTTATTTGTTGGACTTGTGTTAATGAGCAAAGGCATGTTATTTGTTGGACTTGTGTTAATTATCAAGTATGATTGACAACATCATCTGATCTTCCGAGTTCAACATCTCGTACAGAGGTTCAATTTCATCTATTTCACCCTTTTTGGGAAAATCATTATCCAAAAATCTAATATCTTGTGATACAATTTCAGTAGTACTTCCATTCTCCAGTTCATCTAGTAACACATACCCTTTGGAGCATTCAGAGTAACTTATAAAGACACATTTCTTCCGTTTGGACTTAGTTTACCAAACTCACCAAAACGATCTTTAATGTATGTTGCACAAACCCACGGTCGTAGATCATTAAAGTTTATTTTATGACCAGTCCAAAGTTCATAAGTAAAGGAGTGGAATACACTGATTTAGAAGGCACTTTGTTCAATATGTAAGTCGCAGTCAATAATGCATCTCCCTAGAAAGAGGACAAATTTTCCTGCACCATCATTAATCTTTTCATGTCTAATAATGTCCTATTCTTTATTTTAGCTACATCATTTTGTTGAGGTGTATAAGGAGTGGTTAAATGTCTGACAATACCCTTTCAGTACATAATTCTTCAAATTGTTTTGAATAATATTTACGTCCTCGATCGATTCTTAAAGCTTTTATGCTTGTATCTAATTGAATTCCAACTTCATTCATATATATTTTAAAGCACTCAAGTGCTTCAGATTTATGAGAAATCAAATAGACATAACCAAAGCGCATGAAATCATCAATAAATGTAATGAAGTACGTTGCACCAGACCTTGCCTTTACATTCATTGGTCCACAAATATTATAATGAATTAATTGAAGTGGGAATTCAACTCTCTTAGCCTTCTCAAATGGTTTACGCATAATATTTCCAGCTCGATAATTTTCACAAGTTGGCATTTTAATTTTGGTAAAAGAATTTAAAAATGCCCTTCTTTTGCCAACATATAATTCGATCTTGCCCTATGTTGTAACAACCCAAAAAAAATTTCGGACTAAGACTCAAAATGTTCATCGTAATGAGTGAGATTTTACCAAGTAATTTGAATTTTCTTAAGTATTAAGCTCAGGTCACTAGATGTAGCGCCAAGAGTTCCAAAAAGATGCGTTAGGTGTACCACAGATACCATAGGAAAGATCTTTGAATTATCTTTCCAAATCCACCAAGTTTGTTAAGTTTCAAGTTCGGATGAGTGAGATATGACCCTTTGAAGTTAGGCTGTCCAGTTAAGGAAAGTTAACCGAAAATAGTGAGGGGTATTTTGGTCCTTTCCTTACCCAATCAAATTTAATTCATTTTTAGTCATATTTTAGGTTATAATACTTTTAGGTTTAGTTTCATAATCCTAAAATAAGCTTAGTGTTTTAGTTGAGAGTTCAAGAAGAGGCAAGAAGAGAAAAAAAGAGAAAAAAGGTGAAGATCAAGCGTTCGTCGAGATTCTTGTGTCTTGTTGCGGAATTTTGCCATGGGTCTACTCCCTAAGAGGTATGTGAGCTTACATAGTGTTGGGTTAGTTCACCCACATGCCAATCATGTTATTTTTCAGCAAACTTTTATGCTTAAACTTTAAAGATTAGAGTTCTTAATAGGAGTTCTTGAGGTTCATTCTAAATCTTGTTGTGTTGGGTTGTTGATGAATTTTTAAGATGAAATCGAGTAATTTTAGTGTTGTTTACAGTATATTAGAGTGTAATTAAGTTAAGTAATCGAATCCAAGTGATAGGAAACAAACCGTTCGATTTTAGGCAATTTAGGGTGAGAAAACGAGCAAAAGTGCTCGGCAGAATTTTCTGGGTTGGGGCCTGACGCGGCACGCCTTCCAGAGCGCCCCAAATCATTCTCTGTCCTTCAGGGGTTGGCGCCCCGCGCCACCCATAGCCCCAAGTTTGCCTGCCTCATCCAGGTTGCCTCCGGTTGCTCCGTTTGAGTTCGTTTAAAGTGCACATTCACTCCTTTTCGATTCTAACTAATCTAAGGTACTTCTAAACACCTAAAATCAGTCCTAACATGATCATAACCTTGAATTCATAATTCAAATTCAAGATAGCGTTGGAGTCTTCCACAACTTCTAGTAACTTGTTTCAAGACTCAAGCAAGTGAGTATTAGAGTGAAGAGTATGTAGTAATGAGTCAAAAATATCACCTAGATCATTCATATCATGAAGCATAATTCTTGAATTCATAATTCACATTCAAGAGAGAGTTAAGAGTAGAGCTGAAGAAAGTCTTTAAGTTCAAACTGTGAATTCTTTGAGATCCATCATTGATTTGAACTTAGTTTTGAGGAAGCAAATAAGAGAATAAGAGAGTCATTTACATGAGTTCCATCTAGTAACTTAGACCTTCAAGTCGAATTGTTCATGTCCATTATTCCGCATGAACCCTATAAGTCGAACAATCTTGAGTTAAAGAGTACCTTTCAGTTCTCGATTGAGTAGTTCATGCTCATTATTCCACATGAACCCTCCAAGTTGAAAATCATGAAATCATCCATAAGCATGAGATCATGAACCTTGAATCCATACTTCAATTCAAGGAAAGTTAAGAGTCAAGCCTAGAAGTTTAGAATCAAGTCAAAGTAAAGTTACAAAGTTTTCTAAAGTCTTTCACAAAAGTTTTCACTTTGTTGTAAAGACTTAAAGTTCAAGTCAAGAAAGAGTAAAGAGTTGAGTTAAATTCTCAAAAGCTATAAGAGAACTAAGTATTCCCTAAGATTTAAGTTTCAAGTTAAGCAAAGAGTAAGAATTGAGTTCATTTCTCAAAAGTTATAAGGGAACTAAGTATTCCCTAAGAGTTTATAAATGTTTTCACATTTAAGTTAAAAGGAAACTAAGAGTTCCAAAAGAGTTTGAACTAAAAGGGGAACATTGATTCCAAAAGGACCTTTTTAAAGCTAAGGGTTAAGTAAATTATCTCAACCCAAAGGAAGAGAATTTTATTAAAATTGTATGAGCTAAAGTATGTTTTGGGAGTAGTATTGAGCACCGATATGGGGATGAGAGTTCATAGTAACTCAAGTCTCCATGTAAACCATGAAGTCATCATGAGAATTGACAAGTCATACTTTTTAGATGATCACGTAAGTTAATCAACTGGATCCACTAAGCTAAATAAGGTCTTATACCAATGGCAAGGTATAGGACAGTTCTGGCAGCGTGGGCAAGACGTTGTATCACCACTTAGGCTCATTGTGGTGGTTGTCGGTTAGAGAAACTCCCACAGAAACTATATTACTTTCTTATATAAGTAGAGTTCATTTTATTATTGCATTTTCTTTAACGAACTAAGTTATTTTTACTGTTTTATAAAGATTTATAATATATATATATATATATATATATATATATATATATATATATATATATATATATATATATATATATATATATATAGCATGTGTTTATTGCTTTATATTGAGCTGAGTATTCATAGTCGAGTATCATATCTTTGAATTCAGTATTAAATCTTTGAGTTGAGTATCTTATTCTTGAGTATTACTTGAGTTTCAAGTTTGAGAAGAGGTAAGTATGTTCCCATCTTTTATTCAAGTATCAAGCTTATGTTATGCCTTAGAATTCCCCTTACCTGCTCGTACATTCCACGAACTGAGCCAATTGGCCTGCATCTTCTCATGATGCAGACACATGTATTCAGGATCTTCAACAGGAGCTTCGTTGATACATCCGAGAGTTAGAGTTAGCTATGATGAGCCTCCTTGCTTCTGGAGGATTTCATTTACCTTTCAGTTTAGTTAGGATGTCATGGGTCTTGTCCCGACTTTCGTTTTTATCAGTTAGAGGCTTCATAGATAAACAACCAAGGGGATCCAACTTCAAAGAATTAAATTCTCTTTGACCTTTTTCTATTTTTCTTCGAATGGTCCTTCCATTCTTTAACATACTTTGTGTCTCTTTTGGGACACCAATCCGTATTACTTCTCCCCCTCGGACCCATGTCTTACAGCGGGTTGCTCGTCTACCTCATCCTTTTGCTTGATTTTGAGAACTCCCACTTGAAGTAATTTGAGCTTGTTCCTATTCAGCCATAACTGAAATGGGAACAAAACGAAATATGGTTAATACCACTTAATATGACAATATATGTCACAAATTTCTCATAAAACGCAACCAATTGTTTAAAGAACATATGGAATAAACAAATACACAAAACAAATAAGATACTAAAGAGGACATATATCAAAATAAATCTAAATAGGACACTAATTTCAATCCAAAAGAAATTTCTTAAAAAAAAGTTTTTTTTTAGCCCAACTTAAAAAGTTCATATCTTACTTGTTTTACGTCAGTTTCTCTATTATAACATATTTTCGAAAAGCTCTTAAATAGCATATCATAGGCTTGAGCAAGTCTCTACCCAAAAATTACATGCCAAATTTCCAGATTGCTCTAGACAGATGTAGTTTTTCAGAAAACAGTAAAAAAAAATTGCAAATTTTTAACAATTCAAATCTCACTAGTTTTAGATCCGATTTTCCATTATTAATATATTTTCGGAAAGCTATGCACGAGCAGATTGTGTAATGTAAGTTTCGACCAAAAATATCTTACAACCAATTTTCATATCGCTTTTAAACATAAGTAGTTTTTTTTATTTAAAAAAAATTGCAGAATTTCTTTGTTAGTAGGACAACTAATTCTATCTATTTCATGAGTCACAAACAAATAGAGTTCTGAATCCTATTTATCATATGATTAATCTACATTCAAGCGTAAAAAAAATTAACATCTTCTAACATTTTCTATTCACGAATTTAAAAAAAATAGTCTCAATTTTATTCCTTATCAACATACACAGTGAATACACAAGGAAGCCACACATAATGGGATTAATGACGATGACTCTGATACCAATGAAGGAATTATAATTAAATCAACAACGAGATGTGTACCTTGTAATTCACAGCAGAAGTCGTTGATTTTGCTTCTTTGACAGGATTGTACTCAAGTCCCTCTTTGAATCACTAGAAAACAAATATATTTGTTCACAAACTAGAAGTCTTCTTTTGTGTGTTGATTGATTTGTCTAGGATCGTTAGATTTTTCCTTTCTCTGTTGTTTCTCACTGTTTTCTCTCCTTTACCATTTTTATTTTTCACGTTTCACGTCTCATTCAAATACTCCTATTAGGAGTCTTTTAAGGAGAGGTCTGTAACTTTTCTACCTTATCCTCTTAAAAGGAATTATCAAAATTAATTACCTAATTAATTAATTAGATAAGGCATAAAACAGATTGAATCAGGTGAGGTCGGGTCGGTCCACATGATCGATCCACGACCCAAAACTTAGAGCTTTAGTCATCGTTTTGAAATTCAAATTCTTAAAAAAATTGGCATGCGTTTAAATTTTTATTTTATAGTCTCTTTCCAATAAAAAATAATAATTATGATGAATGTCAGCAAATACTGCAGTTAACTGAATAGTAGATGGCGGAATATGGGTTAATTGAAAAAGAACTCAAAGGAGAGGAAATGAGTTGGAAATGGGTTAAATGGGATGAGTTATTTATTTCTAAGCTCATCATGTGCTCTTCAATTAAAATTAAGGGCAAATCAATGCAAAATTATAATGTGAAGGCTATATTTGAACCAAAAGAATGACGAAAAAAATCAATATATATTGGAACTAAAAGTATAAGAAAGAGTATATTTAAACTATTTTCAATAGTACAGGGCTATATTTGAACATTTTACGGTGTTTGTTTGATGCTTGAGCATAAATCCTTTATTATTCAAAATCAAATTTTCATGTGAAGTTTTAGTTGATTTTTGCAGTGTAATTGGTACTTAACTTTCTATTTTGGAAGTAATTTGCAACATGGTCTATCTATATATCTATGGTTCAATTCTTATTCTACTATATGAAAATTCACATATTCCCGCCAAAGGGTGCAAGCTCAAAATGTTCTTTGCACATTGAGGCGATATCTAGTGAAGAGTGCAAATAGTGCAAGATTAGTCCCTATGTTGTACTGTATGCATGCAATTTGAGTTAAGAATATTTTACAAAGGTGTTGTTGTACATCTATTCATGTCAATCATGGTTTTCACGCTTCATTTATCAATTTCTGGTTCATTATTCATGCTGGTAACACCTAAATTGGAAAAAGCCCTCTCATAGATGTTTTATTTGTAACTTAGGATGCACTGCTTGTTTGCTACAAAAGGAAAGTTAATGTTGTATCACGAGCATCTCGTTGAGGAATTTATGGCGTTAGAGCAGTGCTGAAATATTGTGTTGGTAGAATGGATGCTTTCATAAAGTAAGTACTCACAAGAGATATCTTTGACACGACTCTCCTTTGCAAGATTGCGGCAAGTTGCTTATTTGTAGCATTGTTATAGATTATAGTTGTTTAATACATGTGATGTACAATTTATGACTTTATGTAGAATTCTATATATTGAGATTGGATTGTTAACCAAATATAGATGTAACATTTACATTGTGAATGATAATTTTACTCGAACTTGCATGGTGTATAACGGTAAACGAGAAATGTAAATTGGTCTCCCTCCTTATATGGACTTGGACAAATCTCTCCATATGAGCTAGAATTTGTGGTTGAGTCAAGACAGGTGTCATATCTTTACAAACATAACTAAAATTTCTCAATATGCTCTCTAAGAACGAAAGAGATGGAAATTATTGTTGGCTGATAGAGGATTTCAAAGTAGATATTCTTCATGTCAAGATATGATTCTCATGATTTATATAGGTAGGGAGACAGAATTACCAAATTCCCATGAAATCTGAGATTGTATAGAATTATTATTTTACATAAGGAGAAAGAATTTGATAACACAAGTATCTTTCACATTTATTAAACGAGGAAGAAGCGAAGAAAGAGAAGAGAAGATAATGATTTGCATCTTCTCAAATTCCTTGAGGTTTCACACATAGTGCATTGAGCGGTTTCTCACCGTTATTAGTAGTTATTTGGTCATTCCTTTTGGTTACTAGAAGTTATCTATCCTCATAATTGATATCTCATATGGTCGCTCAAATATGTACTCTTGAAAGTCACTAAACATTTAGTTTTAACTCAAAACTCACTCAACTATAAATTTTTTTCTCAGAAAGTCACTCAACTTTGTATTTAACTCAAAACTCAATCAATTATGAATGTTTTACTTACAAAATCACTCAACTATGAGTGTTTTATTTACAAAATCACTCTCTTCATAAAATAATCTTAATATTAAAATTGTCTTTTCGTAATTTGACTCTCAAAACACTTATTAAAATGATAAGTCAAACACAATATACTTATCAAAAACACTTTTCAAATAAATTAACCAAACAAAACTTGTTTTTTTTTTCAAAATCTCTTTTCTAAAAAGTTATTTTAGAAGGGATAAAGGAAAAATATGTTGCCTCCTATATTCAAATTAGCAAACCAGAAGAAATAAAAGATAAAAAAAAACACAAAGAACTATCCGAGTCCACAGAATCAACTGTGTGTCCTTAAGAAATTTAATCCCCTCAAGTACTCGAGGTTACAGATTAATTCCTCCCAAGATAAAACGGATTAACCATTAAAGAAATAGCGGTACCTCAAACTTCAATAATTTCAACGAACTCAAAATGACAGCTACAAATCACACATATAGACACGATCGATCGATTTTGTTTTGTAAGAAATGTATGCAAAAGAAGGGAAGAATTCAATGCTGAAAAATGAGAGACTATCTCTCTATTTATAGCCAACAAAGTGTAAAAGTGAACTCTTAGGAAAGAAGACAACCTTCAAGAAAGGTCACAACAATTTGGAAAAGGCACAACCTTTCAAACAGTTACAACCTTTTAGAAAGGACACAACCTTTCAGAAAGGTGGTCACAACCCTCCGGCAAAGTGACAATCCTTCGGGAGAGTCACAACCCTTTATTTCCTGTTCATACCTTTAAAACCCAACAATCCCCCACACGAATAGGGAATGACTACTTTATAAAACTTATGCATGAAAAACTGTGTGATTTGTAAGTAAGGGTTAATCGCATCTGGATAAGTAGGTTTTCCTTTAAACTTTCCGTAGTAAACATATATCGGATATACTCGGTCAATCGGTAGATTTGATATCTTTGAACAGTCGAGCTTTGGTGTATACCTAGACAACATAAGTCACACAATCAACCCTTGAACTATTTTTGGTTCTCATTGTTTTGTTTGTTTCAGCCATGAACACATCTCGGTTAATAAGTGCTTAGAGAACTGGCCTTACCGGATTCTCCTTGACGCGACTTACACTTCACACTTAGATAGGTGATTTCTAAATGTGTTATCCCGTAGATACACCATTTGGTATACCCTGTATCAAACTTAAAAACCATTAAAAAGTCCTAATGTCTTTATCCTTGTCACTAAACATTGTCTTATCATGAGAATGGATCATAAAAAATAATATTTTGACAATGTTGAACCGTCATTAATAACTTTGTTTGATCTCCTTGAACCTAGATCTTGGGATCTCCAGTCTTCTAGGTAGAGTTACCGCCACAATGACTTGTTCTCGGCCATAATCTTATTCCCTTTGATAATCTATCAACTTTCTCTCTAGTTAGGCCTTTTTATAAGTGGATCCGACACATTATCCTTTGACTTTACATAGTCAATTATGATAATTCCACTAGAGAGTAGTTCTTTAACGATATTATGTCTACGTCATATATGACGAGACCTTCCGTTATACATCATGCTCCATGCCCAACTTAGTGTATGCATACAAGAGCTAAAGGTTTGGACCAAAAATCTTTCAAGAAATTTTGGAGTCATTCAACTTCTTCACCGGTCTTATCCAAAGTGATAAACTCAGATTTCATAGTAGAGCGAGCGATACATTTCTGTTTGGAAGATTTCCAAGAGATTGCTCCTCCACCAAGAGTAAATATATATCCACTCGTGGATTTTATTTCATTTGAACTGGTGATTCAATTTGCATGACTATACTCTTCCAATAATGTTAAATACTAGTTATAATGCAAAGCAACAGTTTGTTAAGTATGTTTTTTTTTTAAAATACTCAAAAATCTTTTCATTTTCATCTAATGAGTTTGATTGAAATTACTTGTGAACCGACTCAGTTTACTAATAGCACATGCTATATCTAATCGCGTACATTTCATGATATATATCATACTTCTCAATAATCTAGCATAATCCAATTGTGAGTCACCTTTTCTTTCATTCTTTTGAAGTACAAATCTCACATTTATTGGAGTCTAGTCAATATTGAAATCCAACTACTTGAACTTTGCAAGTACCTTTTCAATCACATCAGTAACTTTAACTTCTTTCATATCGAAGTTACTTTCTATCATATGCTTAGTAGCATTTTTGTCATATGTGTCTCTTTTGATGATCAACATGTCATCGACATAAAAACAAATAATGACCTTGTGATTTGGAATGTCTTTAATGTAAAACATTTATCACATTCATTAATCTATAAGTCATTTGCCAATGTAGTTTGGTCAAACTTCGCATGTCATTATTTGGGCGCTTGTTTTTAGTCCATAAAGTGACTTAATAAGTTTACACATTTGTTTTTTACCAGAAACCACTAAGCCCTCGGGTTGTTCCATGTAAATTTCTTCCTCCCAAAAAATATTTTTACATCCATTTTGACAAATTTAGAACTAGCGCAATTAACATCTGAATTGATGTAATCCTAGTTAGAGGCTATTATATGTCAAAATAATCAAGGATTTGCTATTTTCTAAAGCCTATGACAACAAATCTTGCTTTTTATTTGTCAATAGTTTCATCAACCTTTTTTTTTAGATCCACTTTGAACCAAAAGTTTATTTCCTGAAGGAAGATCAACCAACTCCGAAGTCTAGTGTCACGACCCAAAATCAAGCCGCGAGTGGCACCCACACTTATCCTACTATGTGAGCGAACCCACCAATCTAAAACCCCAACATATTGGACAAAAATACAAAGCGGAAGACTTAAAACTCATTAACGAAATCAATTAAATAACTTCTAAAATTTATAACTCATTACCCCCAAAATCTGGAAGTCATCATCACAAGAACATCTATCCTCAAGTTACTAATCTAAAAGTATCTAAGAAGCTAAAATAAATAAAAGGCTAGTCCATGCCGGAAGTTCAAGGCATCAAGACTTGAAGAGAAGATCCAGTCCAAGCTAGAAGCATTAGCTCACCCTGAAATCCGGTGTAGTGAAGACTGGCTAGAATTGCTGTTGAGTTGAAGACGACGGTACGTTTGCTGCATTCCCCAAATAACAAAGAAAGAAACAACAAGTAGGGGGTCAGTACAAAACACAAGTACTGAGTAGGTATCATCGGCCAACTCAAAATAGAAAACAGTATATATCAGTTCATATCATAAATCAACTACAATACTCAACATGTAGCAACAAGTACTATAATCATCAATAAGTACTACCAAGTTCATCCATGAGGACTCAAGCCTCAATACCACACTCATTTGGGAAATTAGGTTCATTACATTGAGTATATTAACATCTCTCAAGATTCATTATCTTTCTTCCTCTTGTGTCGGTACGTGACACTCCGATCCCCTACTACTATGTGTCGGTACGTGACACTCCGATCCCCTAATTCTACGTGTCGGTTCGTGACACCCGATCCCCTAATACTATGTGTCGGTACGTGACACTCCGATCCCCTACTACGTGTCGGTTCGTGAAACCCGATCCCTAATACTATGTGTCGGTACGTGACACTCTGATCCCCTACTTCTACGTGTCGGTTCGTGACACCCGATCCCTTAATACTATGTGTCGGAACGTGACACTCCGATCCACTAACATCATTCTATCAATTCATGTGTCGGACGTGACACTCCGATCCACTAACATCATTCTATCAATTCATCAAGCGTTCTCTTATACCAAGGCATCATCAATAACAAGGTGAATTAGGGTTTCTTCAAGATTTTGGATTCAAAAAGCTTCATTATGCTTATTTTATCACAATCACATAATCACATTCATGCAAGCATACAATTAAGCATATAGAAGGGTTTACAATACTACCAATACATATCATTCGCTATTAAGAGTTTACTACGAATAGTATCAAAAACCATAACCTACCTTCACCGAGGATTCGTGATCAAGCAAGCAATCTCTCAAAGCTTTTTGTTTCCTCTTCGTTTGTCTCTCTCTATCGATCGTTCCTCTCTCTCCTTGTTCTTTCTATTTTTCTTCTTCAAAACCCTCTTTCTTTTCCCTAATTAGCATATAATTAAGTATAAAAGATGAGGAATTAACCCACTAAGTAACTCAAGGTTATCTCCTTTACACCCCCAAGAATTTGAGTTATTAATATTAACCCACGAAATTCATAATTATAGCAGGAATAGTCCAAAACGCCCCTTTAAAACTTACCCAGAAATCTGACCCAGACTGGGATTACGCAACCTGTGACGGCCCGTCGTGCCTGCGACGGTCCGTCCTGCAGGTTCGTCACAACCTTCAGAGACTCAATTTCCTTGATGAGTCTGAGACGGTCCGTCGTGCCTACGACGGTCCGTCCTGCACTTCCGTCACGACGGACAGAGAATTGCTCCCAGTACCCAATTCTCAAGAGTTGAAGTGTTTTGAAATGGAACCTCACAACGGCCCGTCGTGTCTGTGACGGTCCGTCCTGCAGGTTCGTCACAACCTTCAGAGAGTCGATTTCAGCACTCAAATATAAGAATTCCAAGTGTTTTGGAACGAGACACCCTCGACGGTCCGTCGTACTCATGACGGTCCGTCGTGGGATACGTCGTCTCAGACAGTTTTTCCAGAAATAAAATCTGCTGCTCAAAACGACTAAGCAGGTCGTTACAATTATCATAGTTAATTATTACCCTTCGGGAGACATAGCCATAACCGACATAGACCATGTGAGTTACATGGAATCCTGTGTTCTACTCCCAAACTAAAGAGAGTGGGTTAACACTTGACGAAGGTGCAACCATTCGTACATAGCTATTCTACGTAGATACCACAAGCTATAACCTACGGGGGCACTTAGTTATGGAACATGGAGATTGCTTCTAGAAACCTTGACTTACTAGCGTGGAGGTTTCCATCTCATGAGACAACATCTATGTTGGGAACCCCAACTTACTAACGTGAAGGTTCTCTTGTGGGAAGCCAGACTTACTAACGTGAAACTCCCACTCTCATTAGTCATGTTCACTCGGTTTTAGGCTCTAACTCCCTTTTTAAATATATCTAAGCCTTAAGTGTATTAATTCGTAAAGAAGGCTTTAGGAGCTTTCTCCTTCATACATCATATAGCTCAAATGATTCTTAGATGAGAATGTCCTTTCATCATAGCCCCTACCTTATGTGATAATGTCCTTTCACATAATCATATCATATTCATACATAATGTGTGTGTGCATAAAATGTGAGATCTACCTTCACATAACATCTCTAATCACACATGTTAATAACTTCATTAAACATATACTTTACATCCATAGAAATAGGTAATGATGCATAGGAAAACAAACCTTTCCTTCGTCATCATGAATCTATCCTACTCATAGATATGCATGATATGTGTGTGTGTACATTGGTAAACATGATCACATAATGGTTATTACATAGTATTGAGCAAGCCACCCTCTAAAGACCATAACACATGTACAACATTCTTCAAGTCTGAAGTCAAACAACATATAGAGTATCAAGGACTATAGACTACACACACTCACATTACATCATAGGAGGCAAGTACATATTTATTCATTAGAACAGGAGATTCCTAGCATACTTTGATCGCACATTCATATAGGGTTCATATGGGCAGGGTTCATGCTATAAGGATATTTATCACCATTAGCCATGTAGACCACACCTAACCCTAACATGATATTCACACATATCCATATAACATCATATCCACACCTAGATTGTACAAGTAGTGTAGAAGACTATACACATAACATCACATAACCTAAATTCACTTAGACATGATATTAGAATCAAGGCTAAATCCTTCAACTTCCTATCATAGAAATCATCATATCAATTTATATTGCATCTAATGCCTTCAAGGACATGATCATAACATATAAATATGTAAACGCATGTAAACACCGCCACCATAAGTGGGCCATACCAATCAACACAATTCAATATACATTCTAACCTAATTAGAGGAAATAAGTCAACTTACCAAATCTCCAAGCTAATGATCATCTTGATCAATTTCCAACAATTCATAATCAATTGATATAGATAAGACTAGAATTAATCATTATACTACAATCTAATAACAATTGAATTACAATCTAGTCAAGATCACAAGACCCATAATATAACATAATTTGAGAGGGTAAGGAGATCATAGGTTCTTAATGAAATTTGGTTGAAAATGACGTTTAAACCATAGATCAATCATAAAATCACCATCAGAATGCTTTTCAAATCACATTGACAATGAACCCACGGCTATATTGAAATATAGGATTTTTGACTTAGAATCATGTTTTGAAAACATTTGAAAGGACTCCATAGATCAATGGTTATATATGGATGAAGTATCACCATACCTTATACATTTAAAAGACCATGAAAATATGAGAAGAAAGCTCCAAGAATCCAACTCCATAGCTTGTTCTTGAGTTTGGTCTTCAATGGAGGTTTTGGGTTTTTTGGAAGAGATAAGAACTTTGGGAATTTGATTTCTTAATGGGTGGTGGGGTTTTGGATTGGGAAAAGGTTTAAAAAGGTCCTAAAAACAGTTAATTAAACGTCCCCTAAGTTACCAAAACACCCACTCATGAATTGGGACTCTTAGACATGTAAAAATTGACTTAAAAACGACGCAACTGGATTTGGGAGTGAGCTGCGTGTTGCAGGGCAGCCTCCCAATTCTGCCCCTAATAATTTTTGAGGCAGTGAGGTGCGTTCTGGGCGTGCATCATGAGGGAAAGGTCTCATTCTTTCTCCTGCACGCATCCTTGGGCAGCATCTTGTCCAAGGTTTGGGTCCTCCTTGGAGCCCTTCGGGTGGTCCCCGGGGAGTCGTACCCAAAGGTTTTGACCCTTAACATGTCTATTAAGGTACTAGGGTAAACTACACTGCTTCCTAACTCCAAAAAATACATAATAACAAGGCTAACATACAAGGACTATCTATCACGTCTAAAGACCAACTTTCGGACGTCTTGGACGTTCTTGGACGTTTGACTTCCAAACCTATTCAAATAAATCATGCTTATTGTAAAACACTTAATTAACCTAATTTTAACCTTTTTAGGCACATGTGAGGCTCTATCTATCTTAGTATATTTTGAGGGTTGTTACAATATCCCCCACTTGAGAAACATTTGTCCTCGAATGACACTTGAAACATTTAAACACTTTGAAGGAATTCAATGACTTCCAGAGCAGCTCACAACAATTCAACATGTTATCACACAAAAGTCAATGCACCAAACTTACAAGGAACACCAACTTCATTCTAGCATTCATTTATGGCAACATAATCTAACATGGACTATTTCTACAATCCTTTCTATGCATACATACTTCTTCATATTAATTGTCATTTGGAGGAACTACCTTTTCCAATTTTTTTAGCATGTTCATTATTTGATCATAAGGTTAACCATACTATGGATTCCAATTGCACACTTAGGCATAATCCACACTTAAACTCATGAGAAAATTTGAACACTTCATTTAGTTGCACAAGAAACATGAATAAGGTAGATTAACTACAATCTTATAGTCTAGACATAATACCATCCAGGTCATATATGACATTACCATGCTTAGCTTTATTAAAGGAGGAACTACCTTCTCCTACTCACAACATATACACATGGCATCATAGAGTTCATATAAAACCAATGCATAGAGGTTACTTCATATTATGGAGGATTTATTTCCTCCAAACCACATTATGCTTATACTTACTTCCTTATCAAATCAACATGGTAGGTCACACTAAGCACGTCACAACATTAGGAAGTAAATTTACAGCTTTCTATTGCTAGTACATCACTAGATTTCATAAACATGCATCATTTAGGGAAATTTATCACAATTTATAGGCACACCAATAAACAAAGGCTAGACTAACCATCACTTCTCAAGAGTGACCCTATAATAACACTTCCCAAATCTCAAAAGTCACCCATTTTTCAAAGAGACTCATCTTATCTAACTTAAAGGAGACTCAATTTCTCATTGTGGGGCCGTACACCACACATCATAAGTGACATCAAGCATTCTCATTAAGCTATCTCATGAAATCATATTGCACATTTTTCATATAAGAATGCATAATGAGATGAGCAACATGCAATAATGAATTTTCATAATATGCATAACATAGTGTCATTTCAGACATGCATAACCTATGGATAACATGAAACTTATAGTCTTATGCAAGGCTCTTATCATGAACAAGCTACATTGGAACTCTTTTGATTTCAAGCTTGATTAAGAATAGAAGGAAAAGATAGGGATATCTGAGACCTTACTACTCAAATCATCCTTCCCCACTTAGGATATACTCATTTAAGAGCAAATCCTCTCAACTCTTGGGGAATCATAGCTTACCAACCCTATTAACTATGCACATCATCCCTATCTTGGGATCAAAGCTTATGAACATCCTTCTCACCAACAGTTTAAGATGATTTTCAACCTAGAGAAGTTCAGGGGAACTCAACATAGGGACAACAAGGGCCCTAAAAATCTTACCATCTATGCACATTATCCCCCACTTGGGGTAAGCCGATGCACATCATGCCCTTAAATACCAAGGTCAAGGCAAGTCAATACAAACGTACAAGGGTCATCACTTTTGGGTGGAACTTTCAAACCAACCATGCCAAGGTAAAATCAAAGAACTTCCTTAATTGACCATACTCAAATTCAAGAGTAAAGACAACTAACCACTTCAAAGTAGGTCAACCTCAATTCTCTCTTTCTCTTGAAGAGCTAAGGGGTACATACCATGAATCTCCCTATATCACCTTAAGGTAATCATACTTCCAACTTATGGAATAGAACTACATTTTATCCCTTTTTACCACTTTTAGAATAGGTTCATAGAGGGGATCATTAACTATCTTACTAGTCATAAGGTTTCTACCATTAACTAGCATACTTCACAATCACCTAACAAGACTCAACACACTATCTTTCCTCCTTAGGAGTAAGCCTATACAAAATATTCCAAATCAACACAAGGAAAATTATGAAGAATTTCACATATACAAATGTAACATTCATCTTTCTCACTATTTACCATCTTTTCTAAGACTTTTCAAGCCTATATCATAACATCATGCTACCCTCATACATAATCATAAGTCATCCTATCATTCCAATAGGAACTTGATTCAACCATAACAACTACTAACAAGCTATAACCATATCGCACCTTAAATTCTCAACATAATATCTCCTTTCTCATAAACCACCTAGAGCCATAAGTGGCATCACTTTAACATATACTAAATTTACCTTCACATATACTCCTCAAACCATAAAACCAAGGCAAGTATCAAGACTCACCTTTTCTCCCTCAAGCATTGATAAATCATCAATTCTAAGCAATCATATCTAGAAGACCACCGGACAAGGAAATATGAGAGAGAGATTTTATAGCTTAAGTTCTATGGCACGACATGAGAATAGTGAATAAGGAAAACTCTATCGTCTTATAGCCTCCCGTAATATTCGATGTGTTGCGACTCACCACCAATGATACGAGACTTTACTAGACGTGGCAACACGACACTTTGAAACCTAAAGACAAAACATAAAATCTTATCCTCTGATACCAATTTTGTAACGATCCGCAAGTAACCCCTAGAAGTTAAGGTACTCTTAGATCGCCACACGGCATCGTCGAACTCTCAGAGGTCTTAGACAAGCCCTTAGACATCTTCCATTGCATAATCGTAAAAATAGTGGAAAATTTAAAACTTTTTATAGCACATCATAAGCTAGAACATTACTTCATATATATAAAATATCATAATACATAGTTAGACTCTAAGTCTTTTTGCCATCTTAAAACACAACTCCATAAAATAGAATAGAATAGATTAGGGACACGACCCTTAACAACATGAAATATAAGTCTAAGCTATTACATCAACTTCAAGAAACATATTGATATAGGCAACCCTTGAATCATAAGGGTCCCTTTACTTGAACTTGGGATATCTATACAAGCTCTTCACTTAGGAGACATCCTCCTGCCATCACCGCCTACACTTTGTGTAAAAAGATGAAGAAGAATGGTATTAGTACAAGAATGCACTGAATATGGCAACCATGCAAAAACATGCATTTAAAGAGGACATTTCATTTGAAGTCATGCAACATGTCTTTTTAGTAAACTTCATGAACATAGGCACATATAAGCTCAATATAGTTCACATGCATAATATAGACATGGATTTTACTCATAATAGCACATAAAGTTATTTATCATACTTATAAGCACATTCAATACACATCATACATTACCTATCTTTTATTTTACTTTCTTTCCTAAGTAACCCTCAAGTATACCTAGTGCAATGTATCACCTTGAGGTCACCTTACAATATTCTTTAATAATACGTTTCATAAACACAACCACATATATTCACAAGTTAGAAGCACGTCAAAGACATCAACTTCGCATAAGTTTCATCACCTAAGACAACTCCTAAGTCATACTAGTGCAATGTGTAGGTAATATCCCATAATGCTACTTCCACCAAGTGTACCTAAGAAGTCTCGCTAGACTGGGAATAACATACTCAACAAGTCATAACATATTCAACAAGTAATAACATATTCATTTACAACTAGCAATAAAGCCACATACTTTATATCATCATATTAGGAATCTTTCCTTTACTACAACCTTAGTCATAAATCACTTAGTTCATATTATAGGTAAAACTACCCTCATAACCCCTTCACAATCTTACTTGTGCAATGTACACATGGAGTCCCATACCCCCACATATACTAAGTAAACCCATTTAGAAGCCATAAGTGTAATTCACATTTATAGTCATAATTCATATCTTAACATAACAAGGTCACTTAATATGCATTCATATAACTCATAGATAACATAAGTCGTTACTTCATAAGGTTCTCCAATCTTATCCTTTCTTGAAGTCATCTAGTGCAATGTATAGGTAGGGTCCATAGTCCTCCCATACCAAGTACAATTCTCAAGGAATTTATATTAGAGTTCAAATTCTTATCTTAGTTAATTATTAACCTTCGGGAGACATAGCCATAACCAACATAGACCATGTGAGATACATGGAATCCGGTGTTCTACCCCCACACCGAAAAGAGAGGGTTAACACTTGACGAAAGTGCAACCATTCGTACATAGCTAATCTAGGTGGATACAACAAGTTATAACCTATGGGAGCACGTAGTTATGGAACATGGAGATTGCTTCTAGAAACATTGACTTACTAGTGTGGAGGTTTCCATCTCATGAGACAACTCTATGTTGGGAACCTGGACTTACTAACGTGAAACTCCCACTCTCATTTGTCATGTTCACTCGGTTATAGGCTCTAACTCACCTTTTAAATATATTTAATCCTTAAGTGTATTAATTTGTAAAAAAGACTTTAGGAGATTCCTCCTTCATACATCATATAACTCAAAGGATTATAAGATGAGAATGTCTTTTCATCATAAACCATTCCATATTTGAGAATGTCCTTTCACATAATCATATCATATTCATACATAATGTGTGTGTGCATACAATGTGAGATCTACCTTCACATAACATCTCTAATCACACATGTTCATAACTTCATTAATCATATACTTTACATGCATACAAATAGATAATGATGCATAGGAGAGCTATCATTTCCTTAGTCAACATGAATATATCCTACTCATAGATATGCATGAAGTGTGTGTGTACATTGGTCAACATGATCACATAATGTCTATGACATTGTATTGAGGAAGCCACCCTCTAAAGACCACAACACATGTACAACATTCTTCAAGTCTCAAGTCATACAACATCTAGAGTATTAAGGACTATAGACTACACACACTACCATTACATCATAGGAGGCATGTACATGTTCAATCATTAGAATAGGAGATTCCTAGAATACTTTGATCACACATTCATATACGGTTCATATGGGTAGGTTCATGCTACAAGGATATTTATCACCATTAGCCATATAGACCAGACCTAACCCTAACATGATCTTCACACATATGCATATAATATAATCTCCACACCTAGATTAAACAAGTAGTGTAAAAGACTATACAAATACCATCACATAACTTCAATTCACTTAGACATGATATTAGAATCAAGGCTAAGTCCTTCAACTTCCTATCATAGAAATAATCATATCAATTCATATTTCATCTAATGCCTTCAAGGCCATGATCATAACATATAAATATAGGAAATAATTCAATCAAAAAAATTCAATATACATTCTAACTTAATTAGAGGAAACAAGTTAACTTACCAAATCTCCAAGCTAATAATCATCTTGATCAATTCACAACAATTCATAATCAATTGATATAGATAAGGCTAGAATTAATCATTATACTACTATCTAATAACAATTGAACCACAATTTAGTCAATATCACAAGACCCATAACATAACATAATTTGAGAGGGTAAGGAGATAATAGGTTCTTCATAAAATTTGATTGAAAATCATGTTTAAACCAAAGATTAATCATAATATCACCATTAGAATGCTTTTGAAATCACACTGACAGTGAAACCATGGCTATATTGAAATATATGATATTTGACTTAGAATCATGTTTTGAAAACCTTTGAAAGGACTCAATAGATGAATGGTAATCTCTGGATGAAGGATTACCATAATTTATGCATTTAAAAGCCCATCAAAATCTGAGAAGAAAGCTCCAAGAATCCAACTCCATAGCTTGTTCTTGAGCATGGTCTTCAATGGAGATTTTGGGGTTTTGGAAGAGAAGAGAACTTTGGTAATTTGATTTCTTAATGGGTGGTGGTGTTTTTGCTTGGAAAAGGGTTTTAAAAGGTACTAAAAACAGTTAATTAAATGTCCCCTATGTTACCAAAACACCCACAAACGAATTGGGACTCTTAGACATGTCAAAATTGACTTAAAAACGACGCAACCAGATCTGGATGTGGGTTGCGCGTCGAGGGGAAGTCTCCCAATTCTTACCAAAATAATTTTTGAGGCAGTGTGGTGCGTGCTAGGCGCACGTTGCGAGGGAAATGTCTTATTCTTGCTCCTGCGCGCTACCTTGGGCAGCCTCTTGTGCAAGGTTTGGGTCTTCCTTGGGGGCCCTTCGGGTGGTCCCCGGGGAGTCGTACCCAAAGGTTTTGACCTTTAACATGTCTATTAAGGTACTAGGGTCAACTACACTGCTTCTTAACTCAAAACAACACATAAAAAGAAGGCAAACATACAAGGACTCGCTAGCATGTCTAAAGACCAACTTTTGAATGTCAAGGATGTTTGACTTCCAAACCTCTTCAAATCAATCATGCTTACTGTAAAACACTTAATTAACCTATTTTTGACCTTTTAGGCACATGTGAGGCTCTATATATCTTAGTATATTTTGAGGGTTGTTATAGTGATATTTCATCCATTTCGTGGAATAACATCATTGAGGTATGGTTTTTGATCCTTGAAACTCTATTCATCAAGGAGCCCAACATTCAAAGAGTTTTCTAGATTTTTAAAAGATGAATTGTCCAATTTTATGATCTATTCATGGGTTCTTGTATTAAGGGTTTTAAAGAATTGTATATTGATTGAATTGTTGTAAATTAAATGATTTTAACTCAATTAACCTATAAACCAATGTAATTGATGAATCCTAGTTTTTGACTACTTTATGGGTTAAGTGATATTGACTTAATGCTTATGAATTCTAGTGTAGTTTTCTAGGGGCTATTGATTGATGTAAGAATTGTATTCAATTGATATCTAGGTTGTCTTATATTGATAAATATATATTTAATTGACCTAGTTTTATTGAATATCATAGTTTATGTATTGAATTATTGGCTATGGCCATTGGTAAGGGCCTTATTGTATTGAATTGGATCATTTAGCTATGGATTGAAGTTGTGAGAATGGATTTGTGGTACACTGCCCTAATTCTCTTTATTTAATGTAAATTAGACATCAATTATGTTGTAATTGGTATGGTCCACTTATGGTGGCGGTGCTATGTGCTTTACTTGCAATTGATGTGGCCTTGTCGGCGTTACTTTATGTAATATGATGATAATGGCCTTGTCGGCACTACTTGAAGTACTATGATGATTTGTGTAGTTGAGTTATGTGAAGTATGAGCATATCTATCTACATGTGAAGTAATGTGAAAGTATGTGTTCCTTCTGTGTATATTAGGAGATCATGTTGGACTATGACTATGTTCTTATATGTGTAGTCTTAGAGTTTATGCATGATTTTTGCTACTTGACTATATGAGTCTATGATGTAAATAATGATGATGTTATACTAATGTATAGGAATACATAAAGATGATAAGGGTCATTCCTAAGTGCTTGAAAGAATGATATGATATATGTAATGAAGTAAAGAATGTTCTGTCTTGTTTTGGTAGACTTGTGTCCCTTGCTTGATACACGTATGAATGATATGTGAATATGAGATTTCTTGACTAGGTAAGCTTAGTCCACCCTTGTCATGTATGAATGAATTATATGTGAGACCTTAAATGATGTTACGAAGGTCATGTACTTGGAACCTTAAACCTAGTGGTAAGGTTATGAATGTTGAAGTCGAAAGCCGTAATGGTATCCTTCATGAAAAATAATGGTGGACTTAGGGTTGATTGGCCGGAACGACATCAAATCACCCTTAGGAAAATCATAATGAGCTATCTATATCCCCATTGTAAGGTAGCCCTAGTTGACACACCAGGAAAATTTCCATGGCCAATATTAGAGCCTAAATGTCAAGTAATAATAATTTTAGGTCTAAATAAGTGTAAATAACTTGTTTGAAGAGTTTCGGAGCCATAGCATTAAAGAAAGGCCTTAACGTCCGGAAACTAGCAAAATTTAACAAGTTGACGTCCCTATGTTTGGGGAAGGTTTCGGAGGGTCAAATAAAGTCTAACACTTTAGAAAAGACTTTTGATAGTTATATTGTAGTATATATAGTCTAAACGTTCGATAACGACACCCAAAGGACCACCGGCAGTCCTTGGGAAGGACCCCAAAATTGGTGGGCAGGCTGCCAAAGCAACCTGCGTAAGTCAGGATTCAGTGGGCTGCTGCATGACGCACAGCCCACACGGACCTCACTGGTTCAATTTTAATTTTCCAAATAAAAAATGGGTGTCTCGCGGAGCAACTTTCCAGATTCGTAAAAAGTCATATTTTGGGTATTTTGAATTCACAAATAAACCCATTTAAGTGAGGGGTCTTTTGGGTAATTTAATGGGTGACTATACAATGTATTAAGGTCAGTTTTAGGTCAATTATATCATTCAAATCAAGTCCCACAAGTTGAAGTCAAATATCTCTCTCTCCCAGATTCTCCCTTCCTCCAAAACTCCATTCAAGACCAAAGGAGCTCCAAGGAGAAGAGCAAGCCTTCATGTTTTCCAACTCAATTTCGTGGATTTCTCATCAATAAGGTATAGTTTCTTTCACTCTTGGGAATCCTTTCCCCAAGAGGTCCTTCAAAAGATGATTTTTAAATCCCCCCAAAAAAGGGTTTTTCTCCTCACATGGGTATTAATTCTAAAACAAAATTGTGAGTTAATTATGATGAATTATAATGAATTAATGTTGTTTAAGTATGAATTGATGGTCAATTGATTAATTTCTATGAGTTTTCCCTTGACCCAAGTCTTACCCCCAAATCCCTAATTTCTTTGATTGATTAAAGTGAATTGTTGAGGGTGATGAACATGTCACTTATTTACTTTGATTTTAGTTCTGTTGATACTTCTTGAATTGCCCTATTTCATATGTTGGTTGTGAGTTCTTGGGTATTGAAGTATGAAGTCTCATGAAGGGAAATAAGGTATGATCTTGATTCTCCTTTGATCTCAATTATGCAAGGTCAAATCTACTTATGTGATAATGATGTTATAGCTAATTGTGTTGTTGTGATGTTTGTGACAAGGATCCCTCATCCCTAACCCTAGATCTATGAATTTTCTATGAAGTATGTAATAAAGTTATGATGTGATCATTATATGATTGAATGTAGTTTCTCATGATTATAATGTTGTGTCAAAAGTGAAAGGATAGTTCTCACTTGTGATCACCTATGAGCTATTATGATAATATGTTTACATAAGAGTCTAAAAGAGACTAATGTTAACTTTTATGATGATATATGATGATTACTAAAGGGAATAATTTCTTAGTACCGAAAGGGCATGAAAATGAGATGGAGGTCTCACATTAGTAAGTCCGGCCTCCCACGTAGGTTTCTTTATGACTAGTAGTGTGGATTCCCAAGATATGTGTTGTATCATGAGATAGAAACCCTCACGATTAGTATTCACGGTTTCTAGAAACAATCTACTTGTCCCTTAACTATGTGCCCACATAGGACTCTAGCTTAGTGGATCCACCTAGAATAACTATGTACAAATGGTTGCACCTTAGGCAAGTGTTAACCCTCTCTTTTTGGTGTGGGGGTAGAACACTGGATTCCATGCAGCTCATATGGTCTCATTTCAGTTATGGTAGGTATTTCCCTAAAGTAAAGGTATGAACATGTTATGTATGTGAGTTGTCTTAAAGGTTACTACATAGTGTGAGGAAGGGTATAAGACTTCTCTTACACATTGCACATGTGGGGATGGTTCTAGTAGTGTTCTATTATGATTATGATTATGGTTATTATTATGTTTATAAGCTATGACTAGATTTGATATTTGCATCATGTTATATATGATAATATGTTGCAAGTATGAAATGGGTTGCTTAATGTGATACTTAGCTTTGAATAGGGTTATGGGTCTTTATTCTTAGTATTGCACAAGTGTTACTTGAGTTACTTATATGTTGATATGATTATGATGTTCTTTATATGTGAATATTGAATTGTTGGCCATTGAACATAGTTTTGACTAAATTGTGCCTTTTCTCATACATTAACACTTTTTTATGCATAGGAACCATACTTAGTAAATGTAGTTTGTACTAACCCATATTTCTTCCCTTTTTCAACAAATATTGTAGCTTCGGTCCGTTGAGGTATTATTGAGCCAAAAGCAAGAAGGCTTGGACTAGACTCTCCAAGTTTTTCTATGCCCTCTAGTTCGAGGATGCTACCACACACTCTATCTTAGTAGTACTTGTACTGTCTGATAGACATTCATTTCTTTCCTATTGTTGAAGATATTGATGTAAGCCCTATGTGGCAACTACAGATTTGTATAAGGGCTTTGCCCAGATTGTTTGACTTTGTTTAGATGGTTGATATTAGACAAAATATTAGATTAAATTCCTATGCGTTCTTATGATCTATTGCGGGAAGCTTATGTATCCTTCCTATGCAGAGGTCTATGTAAACCTCCATTCTATATAAGCAAAATTTTTAATTCTTCCGCGATTTTTGACTTATGATAGGCTATGACGAATGCTAAGAGGCTTGTCTTAGTCCTCATAGAGGACGCCCACGCCTGTTACGCCTATAGGGTACTTTGGGTCGTAACACTAGTGGACCTCTTTTGTAGGGTGAATGTGATTGGGTTATGAAGTAGATATGGAATCCATTTGTATTAACCTTCAATTTAAATGACTCTATGAGAACAAAGGTTAGAATCGAGTGAGTATGTTATGGAATGTAGCTCCACTTTAGAATGAGACTAGATTACAATGTAGCTCTACTTGAGAATGAGACTAGAGTGCATAAAATCCCGTCATATTCCTTAACATGTGCCTACATGGGAGGTGTCCTAGTTCTACCCATGTCAAGTCGAACACCCTCATTGGAGTAGGTTAGAACTACGGATTCCATGTTTAAATATCATGGTCTATGTTGGTTATTGCATATCCTCATCATGTGGATACCTACTAGCATTAGAGAAGCTCTATGAAGTTTAGGTGGTTGTATAGGACGCTATCTTGACAATGCACAATACGCTTTGAAGGTGTTAGTTGGAGTCCCTAGATCTTGTCCAAGACCATTAATTTAATGTCCTTATGTGATGAATGAGTCTTAAATGAACTAATCAATGTAATGACTTATGTTAAGAAAGCATGTTAAATGAATAAGTACTTATCTAGAGTAGTTAAGTGTTGTCTAGTTAAGGTGTGAGGGGGGCATAGGAATGGTCACTTCGTATCTTACCTAGATAAGTCATAAGAATGACTCTAGTTAAGGAGATGGTTCATTATATAGACATGAGCTAAGCCTTAGGTAGTCTTAAGTATTATTTAGGTAATCTTGAAGAGGTCAATCATGGACGTTATCTTCTTGATTTACTTAAGTAAGTCTTTTGATAGCCTTTGGAAGGAGAATGTTATATCATCATTATGTTGTTGTATTAAGTGAGAATGATTATATATTAGGTAGTCTATAGGATCTCTTAAGTGTTTATGTAAGGGATTGTATGGGCGGTCGCTTCACAACTCACTCAAGTGAGACTTAGAATCACCTTTGGTAGGAGAATCTCATGTTTATGTGATTGATGTATTGTGAGTGTGTGTAACTTATTATAGGTGGTCTTAAGGATCATTTAGGTGTGCCTAGAGAGTTTGTATGGGTGGTCTCTCTTTGTCTTACTTAAATGAGTCTTACGATAGCTTTTAGTGAGAGGATTGCATGCTAGAAGGTGTCTAAGGAGAAGTTGGGAACATCAAGTATAATCTTCACTGTAACAGTGAATAGAGTCACTATAAAGTGACATGGTATTCCTGTAATGTTCATAAAAATGTGATAAATTGCTTAAGTGACTTCTTATGTTTTTCTAAGGAGTTAAATGTTTTTATTATGATTATATTATGATATTTAAATTAAAAATATGCATATTTCAAATAAATGTCCGTTTTCATGATTTTTATGCATTATGCCATACTTAGTACATGTGGTTGTACTAATTCCATGCTTTTATCTATCTCTAAAGTGATTCATAGGTAAAGGTTATTTTGGAGAGATAAGCTTGGAATAGAAGATCATTCAAGCAAGATGAAGTATGTCCTCATTTGACTCGAGTGCATAGATGTCTTTTATTTCCTTATCAAAGTATTGTAATAGACATAGTAGTACTATATTTCTATTGTGTATGGGTCGTGTCCCAATTTACTCTTGTGGCTAGATTTGATGAAATGAGACTTAGTATTTCCTATGAGTTTTATATGAAAGTGTTTTTAAAGACATATAGAATGTTTATGAAAAGTTATTATTCCACACTACTTTTCATATGTTTATGTGATGAACGATACGGATGGGTTTGTACAAGACCTCCGAGAGGTCAAGTATGCCGGTTGAACTCCGAGAGTGCCATATCTTCTAGGGTATGGTCTCAGGATTTTACAAAAACAAATCCCAAATTGAAAACCCAATTGATCTCACTTCTATCTAAATTCTCTTTCTACCCAAATTCTCCATTGAAGAACTTCCAAGCTCCAAGGAAGAGGGTCAATTCTCCAAGCTTTCAACCCAATTTTCCTGGGCTTCTTGTAACGACCCGGGAGTATCCCCTAGGCGTCACACGACGTACTTGACCTTTCTAAGATATTATAAAATCCCTCAAACATATCTCATCGCAAAGATATAAAATAGCAAAAAATTTAAAAAAATTTCATACCATAATACAAGACTAAAAGTAATCTTATTTAAAACCTTTTTAAAAATACAATGGAAGTACAAAGTCTCAATGTAGCCATCTTACAACACAAATACAACACAATAGGGACACGACCCTTATAATACAAAATCAACTACCATCTAATACATGAACTTAAAGAAAACTCTTGACATAATGGTCCTTTAATCTGTAAGGATACACACGAACAGGGAAATAGTAATCCAAGCTATTCATTCTAGGAAAGGTCCATAGGCCAACACCACCTACACATTGTTTTAAAAATATGAAGAAGAATGTTCATAGTATAAGTATGCAATAAGTATCATAACCATGAAAAAATATGCTTTAAAATGGAATTGTTGTTAAAAACCATGCATCATGCTATTTTTAGAAAACTTCCTGATCATTGATACAATAGGTACAACATAGCTCACATACATATGGAAGATATTTTTCATAATTGAGGTATATTTGATACACACCATACATTACCTTCCTTTGCATCTTACTTAGTACATTGTATCACCTTAAGATCACCAAAAATTATCTTTCCTATAAGCTTCCTTAATCCGAACCTATATATTCGTAAAAGTCATAAAAACAGCATAGGTCATAATCTTTACATAGGAACCATCACCTAAGACAACCCCCAAGTCACACTATTCAAAATGTGCAAGTAGAATCCCATAATACTACTCACAACAAATGATCCTAGGAAGCCACCCTAGACTAGGCACGTCATATTCAACAAGTCATAACATGTTCATTCACATTAGAAATAAGACCAAGATACATCATTAATTTTCACATAAGAACTGCTTTATTCATACCTTTAGGTCATAACCCATTTAGTTCATATCATAGGTAAACCACCCTAACAAGCCCTTCACAAGTTCTCATATGCAATTCACACATGAGGTTCCATTCCTCTATATATACTAAGCAAACACGTTAAGAAGTCATAAATAAAATTCACATGCATAATCATACTCTATATCTTTGACATAAGCAAAGTCAACCTTAACATGCATTCATATTAATCATACATAACATAAGTCTTTCTTTCATAAGAGACTCTAATCCTATCCTCTCTTAAATTCCACTTGTGCAATGCATGGGTAGGTTTCATAGTCCTATATTACTAAGTAACTTCTCAAAGAGTAATGACAAGAGTACATATTCTTATCTTATTTCATTTCATAACTTTAGGAAGACATAGCCATAACCAACATAGACCATCTTTAAACAACTTAAGCCTTTTTAAAACATCTTAAGACTTTATTTAACATTAGTTCATAAAGTATCCTTTATGGTCTTCATTCCTCATATTTCATATAGCTCAACGGTTACAAAGATCAAAATGACCTCTCATTATAGAACCTACATTATGTGAGAATGTCTTTTCACATAACATAACAAATTCATAACATAGTCTAGTCTAGAGTACAATTGAGGAAACCTTTCAACAGACTGACTTTCACTAGATTATTATAAACCTTGTTCATTCATACATTCATGTGTGTGTACACATACGTGAGAAAGACTTTCACAAAAACACATTTAGACAACACATGTTCATACTTCACTTGTCATATACTTTTCATGCACAAGATGATACAAAGGTGCATATGAAAATTATCTTTTGAATAAACACCCTACATATATCATACTCATAGTGATGCATGGGATGTTTGTGTGTACATATTTATCCTCATAATGACATCAACAACTCCATATAAAGCATTTTAGGGATTCTAGACCACACAATACATTTTATCACAGAAGACGAAAGCACATTCCACATTTTAATAGACAAATTTTAACATGCCTAAGATCACACAGTCATATAAGGGTCATATAGGTAGGGGTAATTCTAACATAGGACTTCACATAATTAAAACTAGTATACCACACCTTATCCCTAACATGATCATTCACATCATACTCCTCATCATCAACATACTTTATCATCATGCTAGCATTAAGGATTTCCTTACATAACCTCCATAGCATAACTTCATAAGCATATACATCATAATAAACAATTCAATTTACATATATTTCATTCAAGTCCATGATCACAACATTCATAGATATACAAGAAATAAACAACGCCACCATAAGTGGACCATACCACACAACATCTATTCCCATACTATAGACTAGAGATTAGATCATTTACCAATTCCACAAGCCATGATGAAGATATATAAATCCTCCACTATTCATAGTCAATGGATATAGATAGAAATCACATTTAACAGTACAATCCAATTCAAGTACAATTCATTAACATAAAATCATATTCACAAAGACCCACATTTTAGACCAATTTCTAGAATTACGAGGATCATGGATTCTTTAATAAATTTCAAAGAAAATCATTATAAAAACACAAATTCAACATTTATTCATGTAACATTTTGAAATATCGAGGTCATGTGATAAGACTTAAATGGTCTCCTTAGGATCTAAACCAGTGTTCCTAGCCAATTAGGCATATTTAGAGTCTTTGAAGTGGTGTTGGAACCGAAACTCTTAAACGTCCGGCAAATTGGTTCATAAGAGGGCTAGAGTGTCCTTTTGATATAACCAAGTTAAAGAGTCGGAATTTGGTAAACAGTTGTAACCATAGGTGTAAAATGTTGTGTGGGATGGTATCATGCTGGAAAAGTCAGGGGACGACTCCCCAAGGACCAAACAAGGACCCTCGAGGAGGACCCTTAAAGCAGCAGGGCATGACGGACCCCATGACGGGGCGTCACAGGCGCGACGGGGCATCGAGGCCTCCGTCATGCCAGCCTTAGCGCTTGGACTTTTCCTCCGCCTGCACAAGTCTCTGACAAGCGTGACGGATGTGCAGGACGGAGGGAAGCCAGTCCGTCACGGCCACGACGGTCCGTCGTCGTGGAACCGTCGTGCGCTTGGGGAGAAAGCCTCCACCTGTATAAGTCTCTGACCAACGTGACGAATGTGCAGGACGGAGGGATGTCAGTCCGTCACGCCCACGATGGACCGTCGTCGGGGATCCGTCGTGGAAGGTCTGTGGCAGTTTCGGAAAAGTTAGTTTTAGTTAGTTAATTAATTAAGTGACTTAGGGGTAATTAGGGGTTTAAGAGAGACTAATTAAGTGACTTAAGACCCTACTATAAATACCCCAACCCTCATTAGCCTAATCATTCTCTCAAAAACAAAACTCTCTTCCTTCTCTCTACTTTCTCTCTCTATTGGAAGACTCCATTGGAGATCAACTTGGGGAGATCATTGGGGGCTGGATTAGCACGAAATTCACCATCAAAACGTCATCAAACCTTAAGGTATGGGATCTAATTCACCTTTGAGATTCTTTCCTCAAAGGGTTCCTTCAAAGCTTTTTTTTCCAAAAAGTTGAGTTTCTTATGGGTTTCATCCAAATCCGAATTTGATCATGTGAATTGAGTTAATTATGTATTCTTTGGGTTAGAATGAATAGATTATCATGAATTGTAACTTGATTATGGTGAATTGAACTAGTTTGATCTAGATTGTGGGTGATGACCCCTAACCCTTAACCCTAAATGTAGAATTGATATGGATTAGGTTGAGTTTGATAGAATTGATCTCCTAATTAGTTAAATGATCTTTAATGATTGTTATTGCATTGATTATGGATCTATTATGATGAATTGAAGTTCTTCACACCTATGTTCTTGAATATTGAATCTAAGTTAAGAAGATACACTTGAGATCATGTTACTAAGCTTTGATGTAGTATTGCTTCATAGTATAGTGCTTCTCCTTGATTAGTTCTTGTGATTTATTATTGAATTACATCGATGTGATGATCTAAGATTTGTTGATCTATGGGTTGATGGTAAGGCCCTTTATTGATGGACTAGGGAGGAGTATTGGTAAGTCTTGATGATCCTAGCCTTTACTTCAAATTATGGTTAATTGTCATCAAGTGATAATGTTATGTTGAAGTATGCTTTGATTGATGTGATAAGTTGATATGGTACATGAACTTATATGCTTAGGTTGGTTGTGAGGTTGCTAGGTGTAATGTAACATAGGGAAGTTGTACGATGTGCCCTATTATGATGAGATGTACGAGGGTTGACTTCACCTATATGGATTGTTATGAAAGGACTAATTCTCATACAATTCTTATTTGAGCTATAATGATGATATACAAGGGATTGACCCTTCTATCTAATTAAATTGAGAAGATTAATAAAGATTAAAGGCTTCTCTACAAAAAGGGAACTTAGCTTAGCACCGAGTGAGCTTGTATGTGAGGGGTGACACTTTCTTGTAAGAAGAAAGGCAGGGTTCATTACGGTCCTCACGGGGTGGATAGCCTCATGACCCGAGTAGGGTGTAGAGTTGATATGTCCGTGGTTCTTTCCCCCAAGCTCCATTAACTATGTTGCCACCATAGGATACTAGCTAGTGGATCCACCTAGATATCTATGTTCACGTTAGGTTCTACCTTGGCCGGTAGACCACCTTCCATCGGTGTAAGGTTTCATGACACCGGATTCCACATTCGATTATGTGGTCTATGTCGGTTAAGGCAAATGTTCCCTAAACTAAAATGAATGAATAAGGTATAGGCTAATCAAAGTGACTTGAGAGGTTGGCTATAGTTTAGGTAGGGGTATGGGACTCTACCTACGCCTTGCACTAGTTTTCCTTGCTAGGAACTTTGAGAGGTCAATATTATGCATGTAAAGCGATGGTATGATGTAAATGGTTTGTATGTGAGCAACATGCTTATGAATATAATGTTGTTGTCTTTGCTCAAAGAAGGATGTATCATGACATGAAGAGTATGTTGGTAAGTAAATTGCTAATTGTAGTCTTGGTAGGTTACTTGATTGAGTAGGAGACATGGTAATTTTACTTGATCATTGCACTTGTGACTTATTGAAGGTTATCATTAGTATGCTTTGCTTTGCTATGGTTTAATTGCATATGTAGTCTATTATGTTTTCATAAATGTCCCTTTCTAAATATATTTGATTGGTAATTGTATATGAGATTCCATACTTAGTACATGTGGAGTACTAATCCCTTTTCTTTCCCTTTTCCCAAACATTTTAGGTTTGGGTCGTTGAGCTTGATCCAAATTGCTAGGAAGGAAGACTTGGGTATTTTGCCATCCAAGTGGTAGGTCCTCACTCTCTCGAGGACGTGGCCGATATCTCTCTTTATGATGTGTAGTTACTATGATTCTATGTTGACTCTGTTATTCTCTTGAGACGATGTAGTAAACAGCCTATATGCGGCTTCTTTCATTTGATGTAGGGCTATGCCCAAGACTTATTGTAATCGATAGATGGTTTATGAGATGAGACGATTTTATGACTATTATTTTCTAAATATATAAGTGTATGAAATAAAAGTAGAAGACTAAGTAATCTTCGTATATGAACAAGTCTATGTATACTTGATATATATAATTATGTGTATGTAGAGGTCTATGTAAACCACCAAGTAGTTTTAGATAAAAAGTTTTTAATTCTTACTGATTTTTAGTCGATGAATGCTATGACGAAGCTAAGAGGCTTGTCTTAGTCCTCCGAGAGGACAACGACGCCGGTTACGTCTAGGAGGTAAACCCGGATGTGACAATTCATCATTATAATGACTTATAAAATCGTATAACAAAAAACCCATGCTTAGATTGAAAATGGGAATTTTAGTCTTTGAATCACTTTTTGAAAATTATAGATAGAACTCCTTGAACAAAATGTTATTCAAGATCAAGAGTTACCATACCTTATTGAATGAAGAACCATGAAATTAGAGAAGAAATCAGTTGAAAATCCATCTTCTAGCTTGTGTTTGAGTTTGGCCTCCAATGGAGTTTTGAGATAATTTTGGAAGAGAAGAGGGTTTTGCATTTTTGATTTCTCATTGGGTAATTGTGTTTTTGATATGGGAATGGGGGTAAAATATGAATTAAAACCCATTTATAACCAACCCCTAAAGAACCCAAAACACCCCTACATTAACTGGATCTTTTTAAATAAGTCTAACTTAACTTTCATATTTGGAAATATCATCGGGGAACAAGTCCGCATCACGAAGGTGGTCCCACAAGTTTCTAGAAATAAAATTTCAAACAGAAGGGTCCACGTTGAGGTACGCCACGTCGACAAACGTTTTAGTCTTTGGTGGAGCAGGTCCATGACGCGGACTAGTTACCTAGACCTACTGCACACAGGCTTCCAAGGAAGCCTCTTGTCTAAATGTTTGGGTCCTTCTCGAGAACCCTTAGGGTGGTATTCAAGGAGTCGTACCTGAACGGTTTTTACCCTAAACATGTTTATCAAGAAATTAGTGTCACCTTTACTGATTTTAGACTCAAAACATCCCATAAAAACAAGTCAAACATAGTAGGAGACTCTAGCACAACGAAGGCTAGTTTCCGACAGTCGTGGTTGTCCTTTAACGTTTGGGCTGTAACCTCTTTAATAAAACTATTGCAAGATGTTTCTAACCTCAATAACAAGTTAGTGTCTCCTAAAACTCGTGTGAGAATCTTTATCATCCAATATAATTTTGAGGCTCGTTACGATATACCCTACTTGGGAATATTCGTCCTCAAATGACAGTTAAAACACATACAAGGACTCATTGACCTAACTAGAAACTCATGATATAAAAAATTTACAAAACATAATAGTCAATGCACCAAACTTAAAAGGAACACAAACTTCATATCATTATGCACTCAATGCAACAAAAGCAAGAAGAATATATCTCCACAACTCATAGTTTACACATGCTACTTTTTGCCATTTTGAATATCTACCTTCTCCAACTTTAGACATGCTCTTCATTTCATCATAATGCCCAATATGCAATAACTTTTAATGAACAAATAGGAATGATAAACATTTCAAATTATGAGGCAATTAATCAATTCATACTAGATACACATAACTCGTGAGTAATGTAGATCAACTACAATGATATCATTTAGATATATACCATCAAGGACATACATAACATTGCCATATTTAGTTATTTTAAAGAAGGGACTAACTTCTCAACATACGCACATGGTATCATAAAGCTCATATTCAAGCATTTGACATGGTTAATTCTGTTAAGGAGAAATTCTCAATTTCTAACCAAAGCATGCTTGTACTACTTTTCTCATGAATTCAATGTAACAGCAATAGTGATGAACTAGGATTTTCTAGAACTTCACTTGTAATTTAAAGGACTTTAACTAGATTAATTAATGTATTCATGAGTTTTGAAGTCAGCCTAGTCAATTTTGAAGTGAAACGTCATGGAACGACCAAGATGATTGACGACTAGTCCTTTATGTGCTTGCATGTGTTCTAGTGTGCCTTTAAATGTTTCGTGACTTGTTTGGTACTGAAATTGATGGCATAGGACCCTAATACCTATATGTGCATGTTTAGGGGCTTAACGTTTGGGTAAGACTCTACCTAGTACCAACAAGGGGCCCTAGATGAGGACCCCAACTCAAGGCCACAAGCTGCGAGGCAGCAGTTTGGCAGTGCCAAACGACGACTCGTCGACTTTAGGAGTCGAATGAACCTAAAATACTGCACATTTTGGAGATGAAGACCAAACCATGAATCCCCATAGATAAGATGTGGTACAAACGATGGACCGTCGATTGGTGGGCGTGGTTTGAGCTCGCACACTGTCTGCAATTTCAGCCTAGCTTGGGGTGTTTTGGGAAATTTACCCATAGTCTATCAAATTAAGAGGACAACTGTTTTATGGGTATTTGGGCATTTTAAGTGTTTTAAAATGATTTAACTCTCAATTAGACCCTAGCACCTATATCTAAAACCTTTCCCTCCCAAGTTTTCTCCAAAAACCTTCATGAGACTCAAGGTCAAGATGGAGCTAGGTTGATGTATGTCAATGGAGTTCTTCTTCAATTATCTTTTGTTTTTTTCTGATAAGGTATCAGAGTTCTTTATGTAATGCTATCTATCACAATAGAGTCAATTTCAAAGTGATTTTAATGATTTTAAAGTTTATGAAAATGTCCAATTTCTACTCTATGTCATGATTCTTGCATGAAACATTTTCAAATATTAAGATATGATGTTATTGATTTTCAATTGATATTTTACAATGAAAATTTCTATGAACCATTGACCTTTCATAGCTCTAAATTTTGCTATACTATGGGTGATTTGATCATGGCTTAATCTTAGTGGATTCATGTGTATATTTTATTGGGATATTGAATCATTTATAGATCATGATAGAATTGTATATAGGCTGCCTTGATTTTATTATATTCATATTTTATATTGTTTGATCATTGGTATGATTGGATTGTTGGTTTATAATTATGTATATGGCTATTGGTAAGAGCCTTTTGAAGTGAATTGATTCAAAAGGCTAAGGAATGTTGATTATAAAGATGGAAAGGTAGTAAGTTGACTTGATCTCTCTATATTATGTAGAATTGATATATAATTATTGTTGATTGGTATGGTCCACTTATGGTTACGGTGTTTATATGTTCATTATGTGTTGAACATGGCCTTATTGGTATTATTAGGAAAATTGTAGTAGTATCATGATAGGTCTTATATGAAGGTATAATGTGAAGATGTTTATGTCAAGTAAGGTAATCATGTAGGAGATGTTATGGCTTATATGATTATTTAAGGTGATGTTATGATGTGATATATGCTTGATCTTGTATAAAGATAAGATATGAAGTGAAGTACACTTATAATGCTTATGTGATCTTGTATGAATGCTAATGTTATGATTCTTATTTAAGTGATGGTATATGGTGATAAGAGGTCTAAGGGGTTTCTTATGTGATAATGTTGTGTATAAATGTGTGAGGTTAAATCATGTTGTTCTTAAATGATTATATGTGATATGGTAGACTATGATGAGTTTATATATATGTTGATAGGGTATCTTTTGTGGTAGACTTAGTGTCCCATCTTTGTACTTGATTGCTATGGAATGAATGATATGGTGAATGTTGTGTCTTCATTTAGTAGACCTACTTCCCTCTTCTTGATGCATGAAAGATATGTGAACATGTGATTTCTTGACTTAGTAGGCTAAAGCACCCTTGTCGTGTATGTGTATGAATGATTGATGAATGAATGTTTAGGATCGGTAGACCTAAGGATGTGTCATTCTAAGGATGACTAGTATGAAACCTTGAATATTAAAAGAAGGTTAATAGAAAACCATGAAGTTGAAATTCGTAATGGTATCCTTCATGAGGGGATTATGGACTTAGGGATAGGTTGGATGGAACTATATGCAACCATCTCTAAGGAAGTCATAAGAGCTATCCTTATTAACCTTGAGTGGAAACCCTAGTGGACCCATCCTTGGTAGGGGTATTATGATTTGGTAAGACTAAGATATGGTACCTTTTCATATACCTTTATGTGAATGAACTTACTCTATGAGAACATGCCTAGAACCGTGAGAATGTGCTTGTTTTAATGGCTGTACTTTAGAAGGAGACTAGAGTACAAAGGATCCCTTGATATTCCTTAACCCTGTGCATACATGGGATGTGTCCTAGTTCTACCCTTGGCAAGTAGAACACCCTCCATCGGAGTAAAGTAGACGCTGGATTCCATGCCTAGCTAGTACGATCTATATCGATTAATGCTTATTCTCATTACGTGGGATGCATTCTAGTATTGGAGAAGTTCTACAACTGTAGTTATTTGAATAAGATATTAATTATAAATGGAACGAATACGCTTTGAAGAGTCTAGGATGAGGGTTCCCTAGGTCTTTCAAAGACCACTATGTGAAGTCTTCTAAATGTATGATTGTCTTTTAAAATTGTTTTATGAAAGTAGGTCTTCTTTTGAAGTATGTGGTATAAAAAGGTTCTTATCTAGTGTAGATTTGAGTATTGCTTAGGTAGACTTGAACAGGGTGTATGGGCAGTATCTTCATGTTTTAATTAGGTGAGTCTTAGAGTAGCCTTAGGTAGGGAGTCTAATTGATGTAAAGGTTTATGTTGTTGAATATGGAACTATGTGATATGTGATAAAATGGAATAACATACTTTAGGTAGTCTTGAGGATCATCTAGGTCAGTGTGTGAAGGAGTTTTATGGGCGTCCACTTCATATATTACTTAGGTGTGTCTTAGAATAACCTTTAGGGTGTCTATGTTAATATGGTTATGTGATTTATGTTACTTACATAGGTCATATATGTGATTTTTGACTTGGATTATGTTTCTTAAGATCTTTTATGAACGTTTTTATCAAAATGACATGAAGGCATGTTTCTATACTAAATGTACCTTTTTCATGGTATTTGCATGGCTTCCATACTTAGTGCATTCAATGTGCTAACTCCTTGTTTCCACTTTTTGACTAAAATGTAGGGAATTAGAAGTCTTGATATGCCATGGATGATTGATAGGTTTCCTAGGGTTGGAGATGAAGTATTGGTGAGTCATAGATTCGTGCAAAAGACCCACATGTTCCTTTTATGTCTTTAGTTATTGTTTAAAGTATTGTATAGGTTTAGCTCGTATGTTGTTTATTCCATGTATTAGCTTATTTAATAAGACATTGTAAAGATAGATGTTTTTAAAGAATGTCTTTCGCTTGCGTATTAATGAAAGTAATCTTTTTGTATGAAGAAAGTTTTAAATTCTTACTTATTTTTAGTGTATATTATAAGATGATTAATACGAGAGGCTTGTTTGGTACTTTTAGGTGTCTCATACGCCGGTAACTTCCAAGGGGCACCTTCGGGTGATTCCAAAGTTTGTATTAGAGCATAAGGTTTTGGGGAGTCGTAGGTTTCTAAAAAACCACATCTAGTAGATTCTTCTCCATAATGTGTAGCGCGGAACATTATGAATAGGAGGCTATTGGGTGCTAGTAAAGTTTCACTTCTTCATTCTTCTCATCGTGCTCAAGAGATTTGTTTATGGTATTTTTCCCTTGTTCCTTCTATGATGGTCGTTAGAGTGTGGACTTTGAGAAGTTTGGATTCAGGAAGGGAAAAAGATTGTGTGTGACTTCTAAGATGGGATATGGAAGGTTGGTTGAGTTACCTTACGAATGTGAGTATTGTTAAAAGAAGTGATGAAAAATAATGTTAGATTGTGGAGGAGTGATAGTTGAGATGGTTTGTAGTTGTATAGATCTGACCTTTAAAAAGAAGGAGGTGATGTTTGAAAGAGTAAAGGTGAGTTTCTCCTATAAGGGAATGTTGTTGTTTCAAGTGGTTTAGTGAAGTAAAGAGAGGGTTAGAATGGTGTTGGTATGGTTGAAATTTCATTGAGTGATATCCTTGTAGTATGTTCATGTTGACCTTAGATGGGTTTCGCCTATGTGGGGAGTATGGTAGATAGTAAGGGAGTTGGGGGTGATATATCCTTATATTTTCCTTATGTTCTTATTAAACCCATAAACTAAGAGTTCCTAATAACTTTGTTTATATTGGAATTTTTTGTGAAAAATGAGTTTCCAAATATTCTCCTTGTGATATGCATGTTTTGATTGAACTTTTGTTCAATCAGAAAATGAGTTTTTATGCATGGTATTTCATCACATTTATGTGCATTTAGTGTAGATTGCCTATTTCTTCATTAGGTGAAATAGTGAGCATGCCTAAATTGTTGTATGATGTTTACTTGTTGAGCATGCCTAATCTGTAATTGAGAAGTTGCATGTTGAGCGCTTATGAAAAAATTGCTTAAATGTGCCTTATCGGAAATGTTGAATGACTATGCTTTAATGAGAAATTGAATGATGTGCTATATAATGTTTAGATGAGCATGATGTAACTTGGAGAAGGAAGTTCCTCCAAAAGCATGAGAAAAGTTAAACAATGATGCTTAAGAAATTGGTAGATGTAGTTCTATTTGCATGAATTGCATGAAGTGATTTAATGTCTTTTAGGCGGAGTGATTTTCCTCCTTGATGTGTGTATGGTTAATGATATTGTATGCATGAATGTGACCTGTATGCTTTGGTTGTTATCCCTTTTAGTGCCACTTATAAGGCCCAAAATCACATTATGAGGAATTTTCTTCTCACAACAACAACATGAGCACAACATACCATATATGAGTAAATTATGCCTAAATGCAACTTACCAACATGCTCAACATTATTTCATAAAGACTCGTCATATCAAAATGCACAACATAACATAAAACAAGAAGAATTGAAATTTTTTTAAGTCAAAAAGCACACTTCACTGTACTTCACTGTAACATAAGTATTTTAGCAAAACGTTACCAAAAATCAAAGCGACTTCAAATTTAGTCATTATTTTTTTTATTAGCAAGAACAACTAACCTTCACTAGTAAAGAGATGAGGATAATGGGACTTCATGTCGGCCTCGGGTTCCCATGTTTCTCCCTCAACTAGGTGGTTTCTCCATAATTCTTTTACGGAGGCCACCTCTTTGTTCCTCAACTTCTTCACTTGACAATCAAGGATTTTAACCGGAACCTCTTCACAAGAGAGGTTATCCTTCACACCAAGACCCTCAATAGGAAGAATAGACTTGGGATCACAGATACACTTCTTAAGCATAGAAACATGGAAAACCGGATGAACTGAAGCCAATTCACTAGGAAGTTTCAACTCATAGGCAACCTTACCAACCCTTTGCAAGATTTCAGAGGGACCCACATAACGAGGACTAAACTTCACTTTCTTGCCAAATCTAACCACCCCTTTCATAGGCAAAATTTTCAAGTACACCTTATCACCTTCTTCAAATTCTAATTCCCTACTCTTATGGTCGGCATATGACTTTTGCCGGTTGTAGGCTGTTTTCAAGCGAATTCTTATGATATGGACCTTTTTCAAAGTCTTACATAACAAATCGGGACCCAAAAGTGAATTCTCAGCCACTTCGAACCATCCAATTGGAGATCAACATCTCCTACCATACAAGGCTTCATAAGGAGCCATAGATAGATAAATGGTAGCTATTGTTGTAAGCAAACTCCACCAAAGGAAAATGCTTATCCCAATTTCCCTAGCAATCAATGACACAAGCTCTAAGCATATCCTCAAGGGTTTGAATTGTACTCTCCGCTTGACCATCCATTTGAGGATGAAAAGCGATGCTTAACTTCACCCTGGTAACCAACCCTTCTTGGAATGACCTCCAAAACCAATATGTGAATTGTGCACCCCTATCCGATATGATGGATAACAGAATACCATGTGGACACACAATATCATCTATGAAGATCCTTGCATAATCCTCCGCCGAAAAGGTAGACTTGAAGGGAATAAAATGAGCAGATTTTGTCAACCTACCAACAACCACCCATATAGAGTCATATTGCTTTTGTGTCCGAGGCAAACCTACCACAAAATCCATATTGATGGCTTCTTACTTCAAAGTAGAAACTTGGATTTCTTGAAGTAAACCACCTGGCTTTTGGTGTTCCTCTTTCCCTTTTTGGCAATTTGGACACTTTGCAACAAATTCCGATGTGTCCTTTTTCAAACCTTCCCACCAAAACACTTCCCTAAGGTCATGGTACATCTTTGTCAAACCCTGATGAATGCATTAATGGGACCCATGAGCTTTCTCAAGTATCTGGTTCCTAAAGCCATCTACATTGGGAACACACAACCTTCATTGATACCTCAAGAAACATACCCCCCTAACGAGAACGACTCACTAAGCTTACGAAGAACCGATTCCTTCAACTCCCTCAATATCAAGGTGTTGTTTGGAATTCGCCTCAACCATCAAAGAAGACTCGGAATTATGATGGACCATAAAAATACCATTCGGAGATTTTTCTAATATAACACCCAATCTAGAAAACCGATGAACATCTTTCACTTGGTCTTTCTTGGCATCATCCACATGAGACACACTACCCATGTTCAAACGACTTAGAGCTCCCGCAACCACATTGGTCTTGCCGGGGTGATACACAATACTCATGTCGCAATGTTTTCATAATTCCAACCATTTTGTTTTTCGGAGATTCAACTCCTTTAGAGTAAACACATATTGAAGACTCTTGTGGTCGGTATACACATCGATATGGAAACTATACAATTAATGCCTCCATATTTTCAAGGCAAATACCACGGACTCTAACTCAAGATCATGAGTTGGATAGTACCTCTCATACACCTTAAGTTGCCTAGAAGCATAGGCTATTACTTTCCCATGTAGTATAAGAACACACCCTTAACCCACTCGGGATGCATCACAATACACAATGAAGACCTTTGTACCCTCCGGTAAAGTCAACACCTGAGCGGAAGTAAGCCTAGCTTTCATGATTTGGAAGCTTCTCTCACATGCCTCTGACCACTCAAATTTCTTACTCTTTTGGATTAAAGTAGTCAAGAGGGATGCAATGGACGCAATACCACCCTCAAACCTCCCATAATAACTCGCTAGACCCAAGAAACTCCTAATATTGGTTGGAGTCAATGGTCTCGGCGAATATTTCACCACCTCGGTTTTCCTTTGATCAACCTCAACTCCCTCACTAGAGATGATATGACAAGGACACGCTACCGACCTCAACCGAAACTCACATTGTCTATACTTGGCAAATAATTAATTCTGTTTAAGCACTTGTAAGACCACTCTCAAATGGTCCATATGTTCACCCTTATTTTTCGAATATACCAAGATGTCGTCAATGAAGACAATGACATATGAATATAGATAACTTCGAAACATTCTATTCATAAGATTCATAAATGTCGTCGGGGCAATAGTGAGACAAATGTACATTACTAAGAACTCATATAGATCATATCTAGTCCGAAATGCCGGTTTTAGTATATCCTAACCTCTTAACCTAAGTTGGTGATACCCCGACCTCAAGTCAATCTTAGAAAAGTATCTTGCCCTTTGGAGTTGATCAACAAGTTGTCAATCTGAGGGAGAGGATACTCATTCTTGATAGTGACTTTATTGAGTTGGTAATAATCAATGAACAATCTAAGGGAACCATCCTTCTTCTTCACAAACAAAACCGGAGCACCCCATGGAGAAATACTAGGTCTAATGAAGCCATTTTCTAGTAGATCTTTGAGTTGATCCTTCAAATCTTTCAATTCAGCCGGAGACATCCGATAAGGAGGAGTTGAAATTGGATTTGTATCCGGTAATAAGTTGATACCTTTATCAATTTCCCGTTCGGAAGGAATACCGATAAGATCATTAGGAAAGACCTCCGAAAATTCTCTCACTACGGGGACCGACTCACTGGGAGGAATTTCGTAGTCTAAATCTTGGACTCTTACTATATGGTATAAAAACCCTTTAGAGATCATTTTAAAACTCTTAAGACAAGAGATTATACGACCTCTAGGAATAGAATCTTCCCCCTTCAACTCTAAAACGGGCTCATTTGAAAAGTTAAACTTCACCACTATTGTTCTACAATCTATAGAGGCAAAGCAAGTATCCAACCAATATCAAAATCAAGCATATCAAGTTCTACTAGTTCAACATTAGTAACTCTATTAGGCAACATTATAGGACAATTTCTATACACCCTTTTTGTGACAACCGACTCACCCACTGAGGTAGACACCATAAAAGGTCATTCAAGATATCATGCAAAATATCTAATTTTTTAGCTACTAGAGGAGTAACAAATGACAAGGTATCACCGGGATCAAGTAAATCATATACATTAATAGAGAAGACTTTCAACATACTGGTCACCTCATTGGGGAAAGTCTCTTGCTCGCCCCTAGAGTGGAGAACATAAAAGTGATTCTTCTTCGGAGCATCATTAGAACACTAGCTTGCCCACTCTCCTTGTCTTGCCCCTTCACATTTGAAAAATCTCAAACTTTGTGACCACTTTTACCACAACCAAAACAATAATCCGTTCCTTAAGACAATCACCATAGTCCCTCCTGCCACACGTTCCGCAAGTTGGCTTCTTGCTTGGTGAATTAGTACCCCTTAAATTTTGAGGCTTAGGGTTAGAAATACTATCATCCCTAGCCTAGGGGAACTTTGGAGGAACTTGATTAGACACCCTTTTCTTCAACCTAGGCTTGTCTTAGATATAAAGCCTAACCTTCGAATAACCACTATCAAAAAATCTTTCCCTCTTTGCATCTCTACTCTTTCTCTTAGATCTTGCCTCTTCTACTTGTTGATCATGAACCATGAGACACAAAATGTTCATATTTTCATGTAGCATAGACGAATGAAATTCCTCTTGCAAGTCATCCGACACTCCCGTCACAAAGGGGTTCATTTCATCCCTAGGATGGGAAACTAAAGAAGGAGCATATTTTGACATTTTAGTAAATTTCAAGGAGTATTAAAGCACACTCATACCTCCTTGACGAAAGTTGATGAACTCCACCACTTTAGCTTCCCTCTTCTCCCTAGGAAAGAATCTATCAAGAAAAGACTTCTTTAAAATCTCACAAGTCACCGGGACACCTCTTAAGGGCCTATTGTCTCTCCATTGGACGTACCAAGCTTGGGCCACATCCTTGAGTTGATAAGTCGCTAACTCGTCCTTGTCACTAGTAGTCAACGCCATCACATAATGAATCTTGTAGATCTCATCAATAAACTCTTGGGGGTCTTCTTCAACCTTGGACCCATAGAATGTAGGGGAATTCATCCTAGTGAAATAACTTAAACGAGAGGACATGGTGCCAACTTGTTGGTTTGCTCAGGGTAAAACCTCCCGATTATCTTGGGCTTTCATGGATTGAGCTTGGGTAGTGGCGGCTTGTGCTTGAGTATTATTGCTTGGGCCATGTGGAGAAGAGAAACCCTTATTTCACCATCCGTCAAAGGATAAGGAGGATTGACAGGAGTTTGGTCATCATTAATCTCTTCCTCAAGAGGAGGAACTGGATTGCGTCGGGCAGGAGATTCTGCATTGGCAATCTCCTCATCCAATCTTCGTGGCGCGTTCCTTTGAGTATTCATTGCCTATAATCACAATAAAAGGATGAGATGCTAAGAGCACATAGAGTAAAAACCCTAAAGGAATAATATTGGATTTCCAAGAATGTGAGAGTTTTCCTAAGCATCACATAGATTCCTATTCATAAGTATGGCGCGCTTCACAATTATGAAAAAGAATCTACATAGACGTACTTGAAAGATACATCGATTCAAAGATATTCAACCTCATGCTCTGATACCAAGTTTGTCAGATCAGGGGAGCACCCTCTAAACATAACCGGCGTCGTTGTCCTCTTTGAGGACTAAGACTAGCCTTTTAGCTTAGATAATTACATTCATAGGTTAAAAATGCGGAAAATGTAAAACTTTTCATTAACTTCTATGTTGAGGTTTACATAGACCTCTACATACACATAATAGTTATATCTAGTAGACATAGACCCTTCGTATAGGAAGATTACATAGCCTTCTACTTTTATTGCACATACATATATAAATATAACATAGTCTCAAATGAGTGTCTCATATCATAACCATCTAACAAGAGTATAACAATATGGGCCTAGCCCATACATCAATGTAATAAAGCCACATATAGTCTATACAATGTTTAGTACTCAAATAAAAAGGAAAGAACATAATAGTCTTAAAACTAGAACAACTACATAATCTTGATATTGGCATTGCCCTTGGAAAGTGAGGACCTACCCAACTTGGATGAATGAGATTTCCAAGTCTTCCTTCAAAGTCATCTCAAAGCCCTTCAACGACGGGAACCTAAAATGTTGGGGAAAAGAGAGAAAATGGGGTTAGTACACCACTTGTACAAAGTATGAGACCATATGCACAAATATCATGTAATCATGCTAATAAGGGACATTTCATTAAAACATGTTAATTTACATTTAGAAAGCCTAATGCATATTCAAGAAAACCATACCAATCAATAAGACATATTAATTAAACCAAAAGCATGTACATGACAAGACTAACAATGCTAAGTCTAGTCAAGTTAACATGCATATAAATTAATTGTACACTTATTCAAGACAACTCTATCATCAAGTTACTGTAGGAACAAACATAGATAAGAGTTCATTACAACATGACCAAAGCAAGACAATCACCCATGAACCCTCGTTAAGTCAACAAGTGCAATGACCAAATGAATCCCCATAATCTCACTCAATCAAGTAAACTCAATAAGAACAATGACTAATATCAAACTTCACATTGAATATTATATAAGATTACATATTATCATACTTTAGAAATAGAGTCCAACATCATCATGTAGTATCATCAATGTTCAAGATCATCATATACATAGCATATACAATTATAATCATATTAATATATATAAGAACATCCTCCTAAGACTTCCCTCAAGGATAACTAGTGCAATGTTAAGGTAGAGTCCCATACCCCTACCTAGACTAAGCTAAACCCCTTAGGTCATCCTAGTTAGAGTTCATTCCTTTAGTTAGTTCTAGCTTTTGAGAACATGTTTCCTTAACCGACATAGATCACATGATCTAATGTGGAATCTGGTGTCATAGAACCCTACACCAACGGAAGGCAGACTACTTGCCAAGGTAGTACAAAATAGGAACATAGCAACTACGTGGATCCACTAGCTAGTTTTCCTAGGGGGGAAACATAGTACAAGAACTAGGAAATATAGTTGGGACCGTTTTTATGCTACATGCATTATAGTCTCCAATCTCAAGAGTACATTAGTGATCCTACCTTCCTTATGTGGGAAGGGACACTCATAACTCTAGTTCACTCAGTGCTAAGCTAGAGTCCCTTATAAAATGTCTTTAATGTCTATATTAATCATCATAGCTTAATGTAGGTCATAGGTATAATCCCTTGTCTAGTCATTGTCATTAGATCATTAGGAATAGCATGAGAATATTCTTTCATGGTAATCCTCATATATGAGACTAGCATAACATCATCATTATGGCATAATAAGGCACATAGGTACTTCATAACCAACCTTATATCATTTCATCTTAAATAAAATATCACAATCACAAAGTCAAGACATTACAATTCATCATCATACCAACACCTACTTAGGCTAATCACATGTCATGCTTTAATTGAACTACATCGTCAATCACAAGCCATCATATTGAAGTAAAGGTTAGGATCATAAAGACTTACTCAATCTCCTTCAATAGACATCGTCATGGTCTTACCATCAACCAACCAATTACATCCAACAATAGGTGTAGTAACATTAATCAATAGTAATTAACACAAGAACTAGGTCAATTTCATGATCAGTATCCAATTAACATCAATTTATAACCTAGGGTTAAGGGGAATAGGGTTCATCATGAATTTTTCAAGAAATAGATCCAATACCAACAATACATTACCTTAGTCAGTCCATGAATGAATTAGAATAGATAAAACAAATCTATAGATCACTTCATACTTTAATTCCCATCAATTTACAATCAAGACCCAAAAATTGGGGAATTGGGGAAAGGAACATGATAAACATGAAATTCAATAAATTAACATCAATTAACAATAAATATATACCTAATTAGTCATAATTAATCACAATTAATCAAGATCAATCATCAATTTTAAGTTTAAAAGAAAACCCATTATAATAGAAAAACCCTTGGAATTGGGTGATTTAGAAATCGACTTTTAGAGGACCTCTTGGGGAAAGAAATCCCAAGAGTGAAAAACTCATACCTTAATGAAGATTAATCCATGAAATTTAAGTGCAATCCTAGAGAAATTGGTCTTCTTCTTCAACCTTTCGTCTTCCTTCAATGGAGGATGAATAGAGAGAGAAAGTAGAGAGAGGTGAGAGCTTTTGGGTTTTGATTTGGGGATTTGATTTAAGTGAGTAAATGTGAGGGAAAACTGATTGTAAATCAATATATAGACCCCCCATTAAATACCCAACTGACCCCTCACTTATGTTGACTCTTTAATGAAGTCAAACTTCAAATCCAAATTTCAGATTTTCGTCGGGGAACAAGTCTGCGACGCGGAGCTGTTCCCTCATGATTTTCTAAATTAATTTTTGAGAAAGCAAAGGTCTCTACCTACCCGTGACTCAAACTTGATATTTGACTAAAATCCACCAATGTCCGCGACGCGGACTCACTCCCTCTATGTGTATATTTGGTTGTTGCCTAAGAAGCTTGCTAAGCCAAATTAGGGTCCGTTCGTGGACCCCTAGGGCGACCCTTGGGGGTTCAGAACTGGATATTTTTACTCTATATCTGTGGTTTTTACCTATTTAACGTCCTTTTACAAGTTTTAGACTTCATACACCACTCCTAAACTTTCCAAAACCTAAGGACGTTTCACTAGTTCAATTCGACTAGCTTCCAGACGTCTGGGACATTTCTTGTCGTTTTGATTCCTAAACTTCCTAAATGAATTATATTCATTTATTATAAACTTAAAAAAGTGTCTAAACCTTTTGAAACCTATGTGAAGCTCTAAAAATGTCTTAGACCTTTGTAGTGTTACAGGCTTACTTCTGACTAGAAGAAAAAATGACTATATATGAGTGGTAGTGGATAGATTGACAAAATCCGCTAATTTATCCCCGCCAAGTCCATTTACTCGGTGTAGGATTGTGCAAGGGTCTTCATAGATGAGATTATGTGTCTTCATGGTATTCTGTTATCCATCATATAGAATATGGGCACACAATTCACATCTAGATTTTGGAGGTCTTTCCAAAGAGGGTTGGGTACATATGTAAAGTTAAGCACCACATTTCATCCCTAAACGGATGGTGAAGCGGAGAGTACTATTCAACCCCTTGAGGATATGCTTAGATCAAAATGTCTGAAATACCCTTAAAAGCTGTTAACATGATAATAGTTAATTAATTTAATTACAATAATAATATATAATATATAATAATAATAATAATAAAATATAATATATAATAATAATAATAAATAATAATAATAATTACGTGTAGTAATAATAAATAGTAATAATAATAATAAAATAATATGAAAAATAATTAAATTAATAATATAATAATAATAATATATAATAGATAATAGATAATATATAACAATATATAATAATAATAAATAATAAAATAAATAATAATAATAATTAAAAAACAAAAAAATATTAATAATAATATATAATAATAATCATATATAATAATAAAGAAAAATAAAATAATAATAATTATTAGAATAATAATAATAAAAATAATAAAATATAAATAATAAAAACAAATAATAATAATAATAATATATAATAATAATAATAATAAAAAATAAATAAATAAATAAATAATAATAATAATAATAATAACAAATAAATATAAATAATAACAACAAATAATAATAATAATAATATAACAATATGAAAATAATAAAAATAATAATAATAATATGAATAATAATAATAATAATAATGATAATATAATAATTATAATAATAATAAATAAATAAAATAAATAATAATAATAATAATATAAAAAATATTAATAATAATAATAAATAATAATAATATATAATAATAATAAATAATAATAATAATATATAATAATAATAAATAATAAAAACAATATGAAAATAATAATAATAATAATAATATAATATTATAATAATAATAATAATATATAATAGTATATAATATATAATAATAATAAAGAATAACAAAATAAATAAAAGTAATAATAAAAATAATAAAATATTATTATTAATAATAATATATAATAATAATAATAATAAAGAACAATAAAATAAATAATAATAATAATAATAAAATAAAATATTAAGAATACTAAAAATAATAATAATATAATAACAATAATAATAATAATAATAATAATAAAATAAAATAATAATAATAATAATAATAAATAATAATAATAATAATAAGAATAAAAATAAAAATAAAAGAATTAAGAGTAAAAAGGTAATATACACGGTCAACATAAAAACACTTTTAAGTTGAAAAAAAGCACCCTTCACCTAACTTTTAACTTTTTGCTTAAATTAAGTCATTTTTGACTTAAAATAAGTTACTTTAATATTTGTCAAACACTCTAATAAGTCAAAAACTGACTTTTAAGTCAGTTTGACCAGCTTTTAAGCTCATCCAATCTTTCTCTTAGTACTGTGTTTGTACTAATTCCATACTTATTTTTTTCTCTAAAGGTGTGGTTAGCAGGTGAGAGGTGTCATTGAAGCAAACTTGGAATCTAGTAATCGTTCAAGCAAAGTTGAAGTATGTCCTCACTTGACTCGAGGGCATAATCGTCTTTAGACTTCTTTATTTCAATGTATTGTAATAGATATTAGATTGTTATATTTCGATTGTATGGGCTATGTCCCAAGTATTTCTTAAATTCTAAGGATGGCATACAATGAGACTTAGAGTTTTCTATTGTTTTAATATGAAAGATATTTTAAGATGTTTTCGTGTAAAAGTTTTAATTCCGTAATACTTTTTATACATGTATGCAATGAATGATGTTAAGGGCTTGTACAAGACCTCCGAGAGGTCAAGTACGCCATGTCGCGCACCGAGAGTTCCATATCTTTTAGGGTGTGCTCTCGGGGTGTGATAAAGTCCAACAAACGCCTTGATCAATCATAAAAGGAGTTGAATGAATCAGTTCTAGGTAAGCTTAATGAGTAATTCTGCTTAGGCGGGGGGGGGGGGGGGATGGTGTTTTGAGGTGCCAAGAAAGATTGTGTGTGCCCAATGTTGAGGATTTGAGAAACTGAATTCTTTAGGAAGCTCATGGTTCTCGTTATTCTATTAATTCGGTCTCTTCTCAGATGTATCATGACCTTAGGAAAGTATTTTGGTGGGATGGCTTAAAAAGGGACATAGGGGAAATTGTTGCAAGGTGTCCAAATTGCCAACAAGTTAATGCCAAGCACCAAAAGTCGGATGGCTTACTTCAAGAAATCCAAGTTCCCACTTGGAAGTGGGAAGACATTTATATGGACTTCGTGGTAGGTTTGCCTCGGACTCAAAGGCAAAATGACTCTATATGGGTGGTTGTGGATAGGTGACCAAATTCACTCATTTTATTCCCATCATATCCACTTACTCGGCGGAGGATATACAAGGATCTTCATAGATGAGATTTTGTGTCGTCATGGTATTCCGTATTCATCATATCGTATAGGGGTGTATAATTCACATATAGGTTTTGGAGGTCATTTCAAAAAGGGTTGGGTACAAAGGTGATGTTAAGTACCACATTTCATCCCCAAACTGATGGTAAAATTCAATTTTCCTAGAGGTCCTATCATTTTCTGGCTTGTAAGATGATCTCAAACGGGTCTATACACCATATTTTAAGTGTCAAATATTTAGACTCCAAAAATCCTCCCATTGAGTTAGTCCCCATAATGAGGGAATTTCCGGAGGTCTTCCCTAATAATCTTCCCAGAATCACTCCCGAATGAGAAATTAATTTCAGTTTTGACATGCTACCGGATACCAGCCCCATCTCAATTCCTTCTTATCGGATGGCTCCAGACAAATTGAAAGAGTTGAAGGCTCAACTCAAGGAATTACTAAGCAAAGGCTTCATTAGACCTAGTATTTCTCCATGGGATGCTCCGATATTATTTGTGAAGAAGAAGGATGGGTCCCTTAGAATGTGCATTAATTATTGCCAACTAAATAATGTCACAATTAAGAACAAGTATCTCTCCCTCGGATTGACGACTTATGTCATCAACTACAAGGGGCAAGCTACTTTTCTAAGATTTACTTGAGATCAGGGTATCACAAACTTAGGGTAAGAGGTGAGGATATACCAAAAATAGCATTTTGAACTAGATATTGTCACTATGAGTTCTTAGTAATGTCCTCAAGGGGTTTGACTTAGTCTAGGTAGCGGTATGGGACTCTACTTATACATTGCACTAGATAGGCCTTGAGGGAAATCCTAGGAGGTGATTCTTTTGTTGTTATGCTCTTATGAAATGAATGTTATGCTTATGTTGATTCTTCATGATTAATGGTATATATTGCTAAATATGAGCATGAATACTTATAATGTTATGTTATGTGAAGTTAGACCTTATTCATGATCCTTTGGTTAATTTGCTTGGTTGAGTGGAGTTATGGGGCTTCACTCTACCAATGCACTAGTAGGCTTGGTAAGGGGTTATGGGTAAGGGTTTCTCTTATGTTATAATGCTATAAATTCATGACTATGCTTGGTTGTTATAATATGATTGTAGGGTTGTATTGGATAGGAATTCAACTATGCTATACACACGTTGACTTGGCATCACTTGAGTAGGTTGGTATTGTGTTGAATATTCTTTTATCTTAACTAATATATGATGGTTGTCTCATATGTGTTCTTGGGTTATGCATAAGGCTTTTCAAAGTAACTTAGAATGGTTTCAAATGTCCTTTTTTAGCATGATTTCAATGTTGTGTGTGCATATGTTTTGATACTTAGTACAAGTGGTGTGCTAACCCCTATTTCTCCCTTTTCCCAAAAATTTTAGGTTCCGGTCGTTGAAGGGTTTGTTACCACTTTGCAAGGAAGGGTTGGATGATTTCTCCAAGTGTGAGTATGTCCTCAAAATCCGAGGATGGTGCCTTTTCTCACTCCACCTATGTGACTTTCTATAGTCCAATGACATTCGTTTGACTCTTATTGTTCAAGACAGTGTTGTAAGCCCTAAGTGGCAATTAAATATTTGTTTAAGGGCTATGCTCTAATTGTTCTATTCTGACTTAGATGGTTTTATATGAGACATCTCTATTAGACTCTATATTGTGTTTATTATATATGTGACATAAAATTAGAAGCCTATGTAAGCTTTCTATGCGAAGAGTCTAAGTAAACTCCATAGGTATATATTACGTGTAAGTTAGATGTCTATAGATAACTCATGAAGTAGATGTAGATGAAAAGTTTTAATTTTCTGCAATTTTAACCTATGGTATGTACTGAGGAATGCTATTAGGATAGTATTAGTCCTCTCCGAGGACGAAGACGTCACTTACGTCTAAATGGTGCTCCCCAGATGTGACAGGGGGGGATAATGTAACACTCTGAAAGTCAAAAACCTAATCTAGAGCCTCACATGAGTACCCACGACTTAAAAACTGTTTTAAGATCAACAATAATGTTTATAAGTCATTTAAGAAGTTTTAGAGTAAAGACGTCAACAAACATCCATCACGTCCGGAGACTAGTGAAAAAGGTGCTAGTGTGCCTTAGCCTATTTCACGCGGTTTTAGGAGTCGGAATTCTATGAAAATTGGTGGAAGGGTGTTAAACATTTATGGAATGTGTTTAAGGTCTAAACATCCGGGAACGACTCCCCGCGGACCACCTTAAGGGTCCTTGAGGAGGACGATATAAAAATGGCCGAAAGATATCAAGAGAATATAGACATCTACGGTTGCCAAACGATGGACCGTCATTAGTATGAAGGGGCGTCGATGGCTCCGTAGTCCTAGACATTATCCAGGAATATCTAAAAATTAGGTCTCTAATTTAAATGACGGTTGTGCAGGATGGTGGGGGGCAAGGGGAGTCAAGTGACATATGGACTATAGGTTGGGGTCTCGTAGGTAACGTCTGTGATTTTCTATTTGGTTTTAAGTAAGTTCATTTCATTAGTTAGTTGGTTAGTTTTTTAATTAAGGGTTAAGGGAGGTCTACTTATGTTAATTAATGATATATATAAAGACCTAAGCCTAATTAAACTAACCCAACACCTACAATTCCAAAACTCAAATCTCTCTTCCTTCTCTCTACTCTCTCTCTCCAAAAGAAGACTCCATAGAAGACCAAGGTCTAAGGGATATAGGGAAGCAAGAACTCCACTTTCCTCCATCAATATTCAAGTATTAACAAGGTATGGGAATTTTTCACCTTTGGGATTCCTTTTCCCAAAGGGTTCTTTCTAAATTGATTTATAGAAGATGAATTGAACATCAGTTTCTTTCTAATCCGAAATTGATATTTCAAGTTGTATTGTATTGATTTCTAATGATTATTATGGTTATATTACGATGTATTATTGTTCAATTATTATAGTTATTGATGTTAAACCTATTATGTTGAAGAGCTGATGAATTGACCACAATTCTCTAACCCTAGGTTATGAACTAGTGTTGAATTGATTAGTGTTGATTCAATTGATTTAGTTAATGTGTTAATTAATTGTATGATGTTTTTACACATATTATTGGATAAAATTGGTTGGGTGATGGTAAGACCATGGATAATGGATTTTGAAGGAGAATTGGTAAGACTTTGTGATCTTGAACCTTTATTTCAATTGTGATAACTTGTACTTGATGATGAAGTTCAATTAAAACATATCTTGTGATTAGATTAAGTAGGTCTTAGTATGATGATGCAATTGAAATGTCTTGATTATGTGATTCGTGAGATTATGATTAATATGTAATGATACAAGGTTGGTTATGAATTGCATATGTGTTGACATCATGATGATAATGTGTTAAACTCACATATGAGGGTTGTAATGAAAGGACATTATCACACAATTCCTATTGAGATAATGACTATGACAATACAAGGGGGTAGTCTGCTAGGACCTAAACTAAGTTAAGATTGTTAAAGCAATACTTAAAGACATTTTAAAAGGGACTCTAGCTTAGTACCGAGTGAAATAGTAGTGAAGATAGTCCCTTCCCAAGTAGGGAAGGTAGGTTCACCATTGTACTCATAGGATATAGATTACAATGCCAATGGCATAAAAAGGGTCTCAAACATTTCTCCAAGCTCTTGAACTATGTTGCCCCCATAGGAATAATAGCTAGTGGATCCACCTAGATGCTATGTTCATGTTTTGGTACTACCTTGGCAAGTTGTTCACCTTCTTTCAGTGTAGGGTTTCATGACACCGGATTACATATTTAGCTCATGTGGTGTTTGTCCGTTAAGGCAAGTGTTCCTAAAAGTAGAATGAAGTAAGAAACTAAACTCTAACTAGGAGGACTTAAGGGGTTTGACTTAGTCTAGGTAGAGGTATGGGACTCTACCTATACATTGCACTAGTTGGCCTTGAGGGATGTCCTAGAAGGATGTTCTTATGTTCTTATGTTCTTATAAAGTAAATGAGATGCATATGTTGACTTTACATGTTGATGATTCTATATGATGTTGGTTTCACTTATTAACATGTTGTTGGTCTACATTGGTAAATATGATGATCAATACTCATGATGCTACGTTATATGAAGTTAGACATTATTTCTGATCCTTTCGCTAGTTTACTTGGTTGAGTAGGGTTATTGGGTTTCACTTGGTCATTGCACTATTAATCTTGGTAATGTTATCGACTCTTGTACATGCTTTGTTGTTATAACATGATATTGGAGTTGCTTTGGGTATGAGTTCTAATATGTCACTGTAAGAGCCCCAAAAATGAGTTAGGGTGTCTAGAGCCTGAAATATTTGTCATAAGGGACTAAGATCCTAATATTTCAAATAACGTTGTAAAGAGGCAGTGTGTAAAGTTTGAGGTGAATTAGGAGTCAAATTTCAAGGGAAGACCAAGATGTTCGACGACTAGTCACCTATGTGTATCATGTGTTTATACGTCCTTATATTTGTATTTCATGAGCTTATGAAATCTCAAAATGAGTTATATTGATGTTAATAGGAAGTATATGGATTTTCATGAAGTTTGGAGGTCAAACGTTCAAGAACGTCAAAGACAATCAAAAGGTAGCCCTTCAGACGTTCATGTGTGTCTTGAGTGTTCCTTGCATCTTTGGATGTGTTTTAGGTGTTCATTTTGGGTAAAACTTGCATGGGATGTCTTAAAAATGTTAAGGTGTATATTCACGTTGGAAACGTCCGGGTACGACTTCCCAAGGTCCCCGCAAAAGGGCCCACAAAAAGTACCAAATGCTGTCGAGACACTGCCTTGGCAGTGTCAATCGACTGAACCAAACGATGCCCCGTTTGTTGATAAAAAGCCTGTCAATGGTGGTTTTGTCGATGGAGACTTATCCAAAATACATCTCAATACCCAATCGATGGAAGCCACAGACGGTTTGTTGATGGACCTACTGGGCGTCGATTGTGGCTGTTGGTGTAGGCTGTGTCAAGCTTCCTATGCACTTTTTCATTAAAGGGGTGAATGGTAAATTTACCCCACATGCTAACCTGACCCTACATGATTTATTTGGTTATTTTGGGTGTATTTAAGTGATAAAAAATGTGATCAACCCATTCCCAATTCATTCGACACAAATAAGACTTTCCCTCCAAAACTAAATCTCCTAGAAACCTCCATTGAAGGTGAAGCTCAAGAAAAGCTTGGAGCTTGTATTGGATTCTTCATCATGTTTTAGAGGTTTTCTTCTACATAAAGGTATGGTGATCCTTCATCTCTAGTTAATCTTCCATCTAGAGAGTTCTTCTCAAAGTTTTCAAAAGAGATTTCATTATCAAACTTCTTCTGGAATCTAGCCATGGCTTCTTTCTAAAAACGTTTTCAAAGTCTTAATCATGTTGAATTGAAGATAACGTATTGGTTTTAACGTGAATTTCAATTCAATTGTATCGTGAACCCATGAACCTTCCCAAACTCGATTTAGCCCTTACATGGGCATTGTTATCATGGCTTATTATTGGTTGAATTGTGATTTTATTACATTCAATTGCTCATATCTACTGTTATTTAAGTATATTTATGGTGAGTTGTTGGTGAATGATCCAATTGGATCAATGTATGAAGACTTAAGAATGACTAGCCTATACCTCTATGTGATCACTTTAACATTGATCTTATAATGTATGAATGTGGAATTCGATTTGGTTAAGATGATTGTAGCTATTGACCTAGGTTAATATCATGGTTTAATTGTGGGTATGAATCTTGTATGATCAAAGTAAAGAATGCTTGCTATGAATTCATCTATGTTTTTCTAGTCTATTGATTGACAATACTATTTATGTGATGTGATCTTGATTTTAGGTTTGAAGCATGATTCGTTTTGGGTAATCATCACTTTAGCTACTTCCTAACATGTACATTATTGATAAAATATGATTGATATTCAAGTCTTTGTGAAATTGGTAAGGTTGCCTACTTCCTCTAATCTCTATTGAATTGCTAGTTTAGTGCATATGTTTGTATCATGACCTTGTAGGGAATTGAGTATGGTTACGTTTATGTTAATGTATGTTTAGCTACTGACTTGTACTTGAATTGTTGATGAAAGACTTGTATTGGTCAATAGTATTCAAGAGTTGATGAATTGGTAAGAATGACTCTTTCCCTCTACTTTTCTTATGGTATGGATATTTGATGAAGCCTTGTATGACATTGTGTTGTATGGTCCACTTATGGTGCCGGTGTTTACTTTATTATCATTATATATGTGTTGACTATGACCTTTAAGGAAAATTGATGAATATATGAGTGTGTGGTTATGATGATCACCTTATGTGTTACTTGTGCCTAGTCTTCTACTCTAGTTGTGAATCTAGGTTGAGTTGCTAATGTCATGAGCATGTAAAAGGTTATGTTAAGGTTATGTGTACTTGCTGCCTATGATGAGGTCCTATAATGTTATAAAGACTAGATCTTACTGTAAGATCTTTTAAGTTTAAATGAGTCTTGTGCTATGCTATCGATTATATGATCTTGTGTGATGTATCATTCACTAGGATGACTTGATAGGTGCACTATTATGTTCAAGGGTATGAAATTCTTGTCTATGCATTGCACATGTGTACCTTTATAGGATAGTTCCTGGGTTGGTTTTCTAAGTACATGCATAGAATTTTATGAACATGTTATGAATATGACTTATATGCTATGATGTTAAGTATCTGATATGATAAAATATGAATGTGCATAGTGTCTTAATGTGTTAATATGAAAGGATTGCTCATATATATAGCCTTATACATTGATATATGAACATGTGTGACAATTATGTGTTATGTGAAAGGTTTGCTCACATATAAGTATACATACACACATGTATGAAGATCTAGTCAATAGAGGGGCCATGAAAGGTGTGCTCAACAGTAAACTAAAACTGGATAGGTGCTTGAATATGCTATAAGCATATGAGTAGTAAATATCCTAAGACAATGTTTTATGATATAATGTAAGAAAGGCTTTTCAATAAAGGGAACATAGCTTAGCACCGAGTGAACTTTACAATGACAGGTGTTGGCTTCCCTTGGAGGAAGATTCACCACTTGTTCCTTATAGAGTGTTGACTTCCCTTAGAGGAATATTCACTTATGGTTCCACATGAGGTGGTGGCTTCCCTTTGAGGAAGTTCCACCCATGTTTTCTCATGAGATGAGGCTCCAATGCCAATGAGCATGTAGAGGGTTATGTATATCTCTTTGTTAAATAAACTATGCTTGCCACATAGGATCTAGCAAGTGAATTCACTTAGTGTGCTAGGGTATATGTTAATGTTCTACCTTGTCTAGGTGAGAACACCTTTCTTTGGTGTAAGGCTCTACAACACCAAATTCAATGTAGCACCCATGGTCTTAGTGTCGGTTAAGGCTATAGTCCTAAAGTAAAATGAACAATGGAAGTAAAGTGAGGAACCTAACTAGGATAACCTAAGGATAGTTGCTTAGTGTAGATGGGGGTATGGTACTTCACCTATGCATTGCACAAGTGTCTCTTGAGGGAAGTCCTAGGAAGGTATTCTAATGCGTGTATCAATGTACATATTCCTTATGCATTACTTTGTAGTATTTGTCTACTTGTCGTGATGAAATGCATGGTATGAGCCTATATAAAGTGGTCTTGTTGTATATTCATAATAATTGATCTTAATGACTACATGATGAAGGTTTGTTGACATAAATAAAATTGTCTTTACTTACTATGTTGATGTATGAATTGGATGTTAAGGCTTGTGGCCTCATGATAGGTTTACAAAGTATGTGTAGGTTATGGGGCTTCACATGTACAGTGCACTAGTGGACTTAGATTGGGATTGTGAGTAAGGTATTAGAATGTTCTATGTGAAGTAAAATTGGTATATGTGAATAATAAGTAAAGTTCAGTGTAATGCATTATGGTCTTAACTTGAAAATGTCTTGTGGTGTGCTACACTCTATAATGGCATGTGTTGGCTTATGTAGGTTGTTTGTATGATTTCCTTGTGGCCTTAAAGTGATGCATTGCACCAAGGATTACTAGAGGGTTACTTGGGAGGTTAAAGAGTTAAAGGAAAGATGTTTCTTGTAAAAGGGGAATAGTTCACTGTAACGGAAAAATAGCTCAGTGTAAAGTGACCTCAAATGTGGCTTAAATTCTATATGAGATTTTCTATGATGTTTGGTCTTTGAATATGTCTATATGAAGTATGTGAATGATATAAATGATATTTTATCAAGGTTTCATGAAGTTTTCACAAAAAGGCATAATGTATGGTTTTCAAGTGAAATGTCCCTTTTAAAAGCATGTTTTTCCATGGTTGCCATACTTAGTGCATTCTTGTACTAACACCATTCTTCTCTACTTTTCACACAAAATGTAGGTTGTGGATGCTTAAAGGGATGTCTTTATGTTGAGGAGCTTGTTATGGGATTCTCAAGTTCATGGAAAGGAATTCTTAAGTCCAGGGATGTCCTAATGTCTAACTTACTGTAATATCAATTTAATATTGTACATATGTATTATGTTATAAGGGCCGAGTCCCTAATTTACTTTAATGATGTTGAGTCTAGGATGGCAAAGAGACTTAAGGTCTAAGTATGTATTATGACTTATATTTTTTTTATATATATACATATATATATATATGAAGTGAAGTTTGTAGCATCTGATGTGTTTTGAATTTTTTTAAATTTTCCGCTAATTGTCATACACTGAATGACAAGTATGGGCTCGTACAAGACCTCCGAGAGTTCAAATACGCCATATTACTTCTAGGGGGTGCTCCCCGGATGTGACAGCTACTACACATGTTGACTTGACTTAACTTGATTGTCACAACCCGAAACCACACCCTAGAAGAGTTAGGGTGAAATCTTGGATAGCGATCGGCGTATTCGACCTCTCGGAGGTCTCATACAAGCCTCTCGTATCATTCATCGCATATACATAACGAAAAGTAGTGCGGAATTAAAACTTTTCGTAAAAACAATATAAAAGTCCTTAAACTCTTTCATACAAGTAGAAATAGGAAAAACACTAAGTCTCAATCATCATCTTAAGACACAATAATACTTGGGACACGGCCCATACAAATTTAAAACATACTACTATATAGGATATTTCAAAACTTCATTAAATAAAAAAAATGACATATATGCCCTCGAGTCAAATGAGGACATACATCAACTTCTCTTAAACGATCTTCTAAGTCCAAGTCGTCTTTACTTCTCAAAATCTCTTCACCTACCAAGAACTATAGATAGAAAATAAAGCATGGAATTAGTACAACCACATGTACTTAGTATGACATTATGCATAAAAATCATGAAAATGGACTTTATTGGAAATATGCATCTTTTCATTTTATAAATCATATTTTAATCATAACAACATCAATTATCAACATAGAAACACATACGATAACATTAAACCAAAAATATCAATTTTAAAGAACACTTTACTGTGAACTATATTCACTGTTACAGTGAAATACTTTCACTTCTACTTTTAACGACTTCTAGAATGTAATTTCCTCACTTAAAGTCATCCTAAGATTCACTAAAGTCACACAAATAGAGAACTCCCATACACCCTCTCTAGATGTGCGTAAAGGATCCTTAAGATTACTCATAATGAGACACATACACACATACAAAGCATCTTAAACATCAAGGTGAGATTCTTCTACCAAAGGTGACTCTAAGTCTCACTTGAGTGAGTTGTGAAGCAACCTCCCATACAATCCCTTACACACACACTCAAGAGATCCTATAGACTCCCAAGGATAGAATCATTCTCACTAAACACACCAACCCATAGATGATATGACATTCTCCTTCCAACGGCTATCACAAGACCTACATAAGTAAATCAAAAAGCTAACATCCATGATTGACCTCTTCAAAATTACCTAAATAGTCTTTGAGACTACCTAAGGCTTATATCATGTCCACAACACCAAACATCTTCCCTAACTAGAGTCATACTCAAGACTTCCAAAGATAAGACATGAAGAGATCATCCCGTATGCCCTCTTCACACTTTAACTAAGGAGTCCTTAAGTTACTTTAGATTAGGTACTTATTCATTTACATACTTTATAAAATGAGTCATTAGTTCATTAGGCCATTTAGAAGACATACATCATATAAAGAACATTAAAGTAATGGTATTAGACAAGACCTAGGAACTCCAAATAACACCATCAAAGTCTATTGTGCAATGTATATGTAACAACCCTAAAAAGGATATGCTAAGTAATGCTTAATGGGTCTAGAATGCCTACGATTAGACTGAGTTCACATGGATTGATGCGCGTAGAACCAGTTCAAAATTGTCTTTCATTCCAAGGCATATCGGAACCCTTGCTACAGCCAAGCCAACTAACATGGGGAGTTAGTTGATCTTGGAAAGGTTGGGTCCGACCATGTAGGGTTCTCGAATACAATGATTTACTCGAAGGAGTCTTTACCGGACTTAAAAAGGGGAAATCCTAGGTTTGGAGGGTCTAGGGGTAAAATGGTCTTTTTTTAGGCTAAGGGTAGTATCGTAATTACCTTAAATATATAATTAATTATTTAATTAATAAGGTGGAGGGGCATTTTTGGGAGAGAGGGCCGAAAATGGGCTCTTGAAGTGAAGTCTTGCTCCACCAGGGTTCGAACCTAGGTGGAAGCAATGAATTAAAGATGTTTTTAATTTAAGTTGTAAATTAATGTAATTAATTTATATTTATTATTTATTAGCTGATTTAAAATAAAAGAAAATCATATTTTTACTAATTAAATAAAACCTTAATTGACTAAGTCCTAAACTAGACTCCTAGGCCTAAGATAACTCTCCTCTCTCACTCTCATCTCTCTCTCACGTCTCTATCATACTTTTTTTTCACTTTCTCTCTGCCAAATAACATTCAAGAACAGAAAATTTACCAAGGTTCTTCACACTTGAAGAACTCACACGAAAATATAAGAAAAACAAACGTTAATCAATCACGTAGGCAAAGATAAGGTTTTCCGTCGAGTGGGGTGCTGAATTTTGAGTCTTGGACGTGTGTTTGGAGAATCTTTTGGGCAGCAAGTCGAGGTTTGAACGTCAAAAAGGTATGGGTTCTCTTCTCTCTTGGTCCCTTTACCAAGAGACCCCTTAAGGTTCAGATTATTCAGTCCGAAAACTAGGATTGTTCCCCTTTGCATGCCCCTGTCACTAGCTCCCAATGAATCGTAGGTTGGGTATGATTGCTGGTAGATTTATGTGTATGTTATATATTCGTGATAAATATGATTATGTTTGTGTACTTGAAATCGTATGAAAGACAACCATGTATTCGAAATTATGCACAAGTGTGTGCGTGTGCAAGTATGTTACAGTGAATGAGGTTCTCGGATTAGGCTCCAAAAATTGATAATGTTATGGTTGTCATTTTACGTGCATAAACCTATGTAAATTGTGATGTTCATTAAAATGAAAGTGTGGCTGATTTGAGTACAAATCTTTTGGCTAAACGAAGTTATGAAAAATGCACCCCAACACGTAATATATGATCTATGAATTTCCCTAAGAGTTCAAGTGAAAGTGTTGGTGAAAATGAGCTAAAAAATGACTAAATTTCCAACAACTTACAAGTTTGGTTTTGGCTAAACGAATCCATGAATAATGCACCTAAGAACGTATTGAATGAGCTACAAATTACCCTATGAATTCAAGTGTAAATGTTGAAGGAAGTCAGCTGAAAAATGTGACAAAATTTCCAGCAAATTATAAGTTTGTTTTCGGCTAAATATAGATGAATAAATCTGGAAATTTAAATAGGTATAAATTAGGTGAGGTCTTTAGGAATCGAACTCGCGACCTCACCCTTGAAAAGCACTAAAATGTGAATAAACAAATAGGGCTGAGGGGGTTCGAACTTGGGTGCTCTTGGCTGGAAATTAATATATGAAATTAAGAATTGAGAGGAGTGGTATTCGAACCCACAACCTCACAGTCAAAACTTAAGATAAAATGAAAATAAAGAAGATGTGAGGTGTGGGAATCAAACCCACGACCTCTTAGGCAGATTAAGGAGGAGAATAAAAGAAAAATAAAGGGGGAGGCGTGTGGGAAACGAACCCACGACCTCTTAGGCAGATTAAGGAGGAGCATAAAATAAAAATAAAGGGGGAGGCGTGTGGGAATCGAACCCACGACCGCCTAGGCAGATTCAAGGAGAAAATTAAAAGAAATTAAAGAGGGGATGTGGGGGTTCGAACCCACAACCCCTCGGCCAAAAGGAGTGAGTTTAAAGAAAAGAAATTAAAAAGAAAATGAGGTTGTGGGGGGTCGATCCCACATCCTCTCAATCCCATTGAGCGAAAAATGAAGAGAAAAACTAAGGGAAAAATAAAATGAAGGTGTTGGGGCTTGATCTTGGGTCCCCAAGTAGTGTGGACCAAAATAAAATAAATGGAAAATATAAGTGTTGTCCAAGGGATTCGAATCGGGTTCCCTTGCCCAAATTCTGTATTGATAAATAAGTCATACATGAATTATATGTTCAAGAATAATGCCGCCTACTTAGATCGAAATCGAGATCTTGGCATACATACAAGATGCATAAGTCTTGTACTACATAATCTTAGGAAGATATGAATCACTTAAACGAACTATGAATGAAGTCTCATGGCTTGTATGTCTAGACCCATAAGTCTAGCATACGTTTAAAATAAGTGAACCTAAGATGTATGTAATGAAATGAGGTAACCCTAGAAGGTTAAGTACGAGTGTAAAACACACTAAATGGCCAAGTGCATTTGCATACGATGAAATGATTATTATGTAATGAAATGATGAAACCCTAGAAAGGTTAAGTAAGAGTGTGAAACACACAAATGGCCAAGTGCATTGGCATATGATGAAATGAACATCCACGTAAAAAAAACGGTGAGTAATTATAAAGAGCAAATGTGCTAATGTTAATGAATGTGATGACAACATGATATGAGGCTAATGTAAAAGATGAGAACAATCTCAAATGAGCCTAACTAAATGTTACCATAACGTACTCACCTATGAGAGTGTAAAGTTAATGAAGAGACCAGTCTCTATGAACACTCTAATGAAAGTATTGAGATTAACACACTTAATACTAATGATGAGATGAGAAATCATCTATTGAGCTATGATGTCCTCATACTAGAAGCCAGCTTCCATGACGTATGAGTTGAATGTAATGGAACTTTATACTGAGCACTGATAGACTAGCTATGAGCGGTGATGCCTTCTTTCGGGAAAGGCGGAGGTTCACATAACTCTCATGAGATGAGATTGTCCGGCATGCCGGGTATGGGTCTCCTTATATCTCCTAGTCTTTGAACCTATACTGCCTATATAGGGATCTGGCGGGGTTAAATTCCCATGTACGCTAGCATGTTTTGGGTCACTTTGGCCGGTGATTCCACCACTTTTCGATTTTGGGGAGACACTGGATTTCATGATGCTCACATGATCTATGTCGGTTAAAGTTAAAGTTCCCAATGAATGAATGAGGCCAGCCTCAAATGATGCACATAATGAAATGAATGATACCAAAGGTGTTAGGATAGGATAATCAAGAGGTGAGCTAGACTCAAGTAATGACACTAGGTTATTCTTGATTATTGCACAGCAAACGCGATGAGAATCTTAAACTACATCCTAGGTATAGCTGGTGTTCACACTAGCTTATAAACGAATGAAATAAAGTACGTATGAATGAATGAAGCAGACTCTGTGTTTGCTAATGAAGACTCCCTAGTTGAGGTCCCATATGTTGAGCCCTCATTTTGGAAAGTCTTAATGTCAAGTCCATGATTCCAAGGTCTCATGGCATATGAATGAATGTTATAAAAGATGTTATGTGCTATATGCAATATGATATATCCTATGTGTAAGATGTTATGTGTTGTGTGCAATATGATAAGTATGATGATGCATGTTACTCTCATGGCATGACTTTCCTAATCCAAATATTGAAAGCTCACTGACTTTCCTAATCCAAATTTGGAAAGCTCACTAACTTTCCTAATCCAAATTTGGAAAGTTCACTAACTTTCCTAATCTCGATTTGGCAAGTCCACTACTTGACTTTCCATAATCATGTTAGGAAAGATCTATTCTTACTCATGCATGTCCTTGGTGTGTTCTTGCATATACCCATACTTAGTACAATTGTGTACTAATCCAATACAACTCTATATTTTTAGGTGAAGGCACAGGCGGACGGTAGAGCTTACAGGTTGACATTGCAGCTATTCAGACATGGAGCTTTCATTCATACATGGTAGGCCCTCATGCTTTCGAGGATGTCTACCATTATTATCTAGCTTAGATGCAGGCTTTAGCTAGTGGAGCATGTTCCACTAGTGTCGATGGTGGCTGTCCCAAAAGCTGCAACATTTCCTGTTAAGTCTTGGGGTGTTTTGTAAATTCACCCCAAGTCTTTTGTGACCCTAGGATGATATTTTTAGGGTTTTTAAGTTATATTAAGTTAGTTTTAAGCCCTAGACCTATACAATACCTCTCACTTCAAAATTCAAACTCTCTCTCTAAAGACAAACTCTCTCAAAGTCACCATGGGAGCTAAAACTCAAGGAGGACTAGGAGGGCCGTTGGTGGTCGACTTCTTCACCAAAAATCTTTGGGATTTCCCTTACCTAAGTTATGGTAGCCATCCTTGAACCCTCTTCCATTCAAGGAGTCAATTCCAAAAAGATTTCAAAAAGGGTTTTCAAACTCTATTTTCTTCTATCTTTGATTCTAACTATGGGTCTTCTTGTAAAAGTGTTTTAATGATTCAAATATGTTTATTATAGCATTAATTAATGATTTTATTGTCAAAAAACCTTATGAACTCATGTTTATGCATATTTCAAACTTTTAACTAGAGAAATGGGTTATGTTAGCATGTTTGTGTTGAGAATGAACTTTGGTTTTCTTGTGTTGTAATGTTGGTTTAGTTACTGCCCAAAGGTCCTTATTATGATGAAATATTGAGAAAATGCTTATAGGTTGTTATGGCTTGGTTAAATGATAAAGTGCTCATATTGTGTAGTTCTTAGTATAAATTGATCTTGGGTGGTATGGTCCACCTTCTTGGTGGCGGTGTTTACTTGATGAATTTGTTATGCTTAGTATGTATTGAGCATGTGATCTTGAAGGTCTAATATGCGAAATGTAGAGATATGGTAAATGGGTCGTGAATTGTGTTTTGTGAAGCATGAATTACATGTTTGACCTACATTATGTCTAAATGAAGTATATGATTATGTAAAGTATGTAAGGTGTGTGAATTGATGAATGAAGATTTAAAGAATGTATAGAAGTAATGTGCATTAAATGATGCTTATATGCAAGGTGTGCTCACATGCACACACACACACTTAAGTGAATGTATGAAGCTAAGTTTAGTAAAAAGGGTAGTCTTGGGGTGGACACTCTTTGTGAGTTGAGATGAAGTCTCTAGTAGCAACTGCACTACATCCTAAGAACTTTCTATTATAGGCTTGAGGACGAATATCCTTCGTGAGTTGAGATATGGTGTTCACTAGTTATCCTTAACTAATGTTGAGAATCCGTGGGGATTTATGCCTAGCACCGAGAGGATATGAAGAAGGGGTGGTTACACTTCGTGAGTTGAGATGTTGTATTCCAACGTTCCGCTTGAGATGAGTACTCCTCGTTAGTAGAGAATGAGTTACTTAGTAGCAATCTCCTTATCCATTAACTATGTGCCCACATAGATGTAGATATTGGGAAAGCCATGTAAAAGCTAAGAAGAATGACCTTACTCTAGGCAAGTGAGGATTCCTCATCCGATAGTGGTTAATATCAGGATTCCATGTCTAGCTCTCATGGTCTTTGTCGGTTAAGCTAACCCCCTACAAAAGTAATGAAAGTGATAAGTCTTCTAAAAGCATGTGTTACTTATGTGAATTGAATGAACTAAGTCCTCTAAAAGAATGTGCTACTTAGGGTAGGTGGTGGTATGGGACGCTACCTATCCATTGCACTAAGTAGGACCTTCCGAAAGGGAAGACTTGGTGCCAAACCTTTTAAAAGAGTGTACTACTTAGGGTAGGTGGTGGTATGGAACGATATCTACTCATTGCACTAAGTAGGCATTCCGAAAGGGAAGACTTTGGTGGTTTGTTGTGTTTTCTTTTAATGTATTGTCATTGAGTGAGGGGCTTGTTCTCCCTAGGGGTAGTCTTGAGGATTGCTTTGGTGTGTATTGAAGGAGAAAATATTCATACTTTCTTCATGTCTTACCTTAGTGAGTCTTAGGATAATCTCGAGGTAGAGAAACTCCTATGGAAATGAGTTCACTTTCTCTTCGCTTGTCCTTGGAAGTTCACTCATTTAGAATAGGATAGTTCATTGTAAATGCTTGAAATAATTCACTGTAATGGCTTAAGACAGTTCACTGTAAATGGTCATCTAGTTACTTTAAGTTTTGGAAGTTTACTGTAAATGCTTCTTTTTGTTAAAAAAATTCGAAACTCTTATCTAACTGTTAAATGATGGTTCTTATGATGTTTTGCTTCTACATTCATGAATGTTTTACTTAATTGGCATGAAAGGTTATTTTATCAAAATGTCCCTTTTTACATGTTTTTGCATATGCCATACTTATTACATTGTTTGTACTAAACCCATACTTTTCTATACCTTATAAGTATAGGTTGGAAGCTTTTGGAAGTTTGAAGTTGAAGCTTGGGAATTCTACTCTCTCAAGATCTGGTATTTCCTCATATATTCGAGGACATAGTTTATGTTTCCTAGTTTTATTATTTAGACTTATTATGTATTTTCTTTTATTGTAAAGGTCCGTGTCCCTAAGTTTCTATGTCGTGTCTTTAAGTTGGCTTGTGAAGATGACATTTCCTAGTAATTATGAAAGACTTCTTTTATTTAATTATTCGTGAAAAGTTTTAAATTCCACACTACTTTTCATGTCTTATGTAATGAACGATAGTTAAAAGGCTTGTATGAGACCCCAAAGGGTCAAGTACGCCCGGCCACGATCCGGGAGTTATCCCTAGCTTCTAGGGGGTGCTTTCGGGTCGTGACAATTTCAGAGGGTACAAAGTGCTTCGTTGTATATTGTGATGCATGTCGAATGGGCTTGGGGTGTTTTCTTATGCAACATGGAAAATGGTAGCATATGCCTCTAGAAAACCTAAGGTTAATGAGAATAAATATCCAACTCATTATCTTGAGTTACAGGCCGTGGTATTTGACTTGAAAATATGAAGGCATTATCTTTATGTGGTGCATGTTGATGAGTATACCAACCATAACAGTCTTCAATATGTGTTTACTCAGAAGGATTTAAATCTCCGACAAAAAAGATGGTTAGAATTGTTGAAAGATTATGAAGTGAGCGTTCTATACCACCCCGGCAAAGCCAATGTGGTTGTGGATTCTCTAAGTCGTATGACAATGGGTAGTGTGTCTCTTGTAGAAAAAGCCAAGAAATACCTAGTCAAAAATAAGTTGGCTCGTTCGGGTGTTAGATTGGATGATTCCCCAAATGGTGGTTTAATGGTCCATCATAACTCCTAATCATCTTTGGTATTTGAGGTGAAGTCCAAGCAACACCTTGATAAATCATTGATGGAGTTGAAGGAATCGGTTCTTCGTAAGCCTAATGAGTCATTCTCCTTATGTGGGATGGTGTTTTGAGGTACCAAGAAAGATTGTGTGTGCCCAATGTTGATTATTTGAGAAAAATAATTCTTGAGGAAGCTCGTGGTTCTCGTTATTCTATTAATCGAGGCTCTACTAATATATATCATGAGCTTAGAGTGATTAAAAGGGGACATAGCGGAATTCAATGCAAGGTGTCCAAATTGCCAAAATGTTAAAGTAGAGCACAAAAAGTCGTGTGGCTTACTCAAAGAAATGCAAGTTCCCACTTGGAAGTGGGAAGAAATTAAAATGGACTTCATAGTCGGTTTACTTCAGATTAGAAGGAAAAATGACTCTATATGGGTGGTGATGGATATATTGACAAAATCTGCTCATTTTATTCCCGTCAAGTCCACGTTCTCGGCAGAGGATTATGCAAGGATCTTCATAGATGAGATTGTGTGTGTTCATGATATTCTGTTATCCATCATATTGGATAGGGGCGCACAATTCATATCTAGATATGGGAGGTCATTCAGAAAAGGGTTGGGTACAAGAGTAAACCTTAGCACCGCTTTTCATCCACAGATAGATGGTCAAGTGGAGTTTACTATTCAAACCCTTGAAGATATGCTTAGAGCTTGTGTAATTGATTTCAAGGGAAATTGGGAGAAACACTTGCCTTTGGTTGAGTTCTCTTATAACAATAGTTGCCATTCAACTATATCCATGGCTCCTTTGAGTCCTTGTATGATAGAAGATGTAGATCTCCAATTGGATGGTTTGAAGAGGACGGCTCGTCACTTTTTGGTCCCGAATTGATTTATAGACTTTTAAGAAAGTTCACATAATAAGGAACCGATTGAAAACATCCTATAGCCGGCAAAAGACTTATGCCGACAATAGGAGGATAAACTTAGAATTTTAAGAAGGTGATAAGGTGTATTTAAAAATTTCAACCATGAAAGGGCTGGTGAGATTTGACAAGAAAGGGAAGTTGAGTCCTCGTTATTGTGACAACCCTCAAAATGAACTAAGGTATCTAGAGTCTCACATGTGCATAAATATATTAATAACATATTAATAAAGTGTTTTACAACTTTTATAATTGATTTGAAGAGGTTTGGAGGTCACACGTCCAAGACGTCCCAAAGTTACTCTTTAGACGTGCTAGTAAGTCCGTGTATGTTTGCCTTGTTGTTATGTGTTTTTTGGAGTTGAAAACCAGTGTAGTTGGCCCTAGTATATTAATAGAGATGTTAAGGGTCAAAATGTATGGGTACGACTCCCCGAGGACCACCCTAAGGGTCCCCAAGGAAGACCCAAAAGTTGGACAAGGAGGCTGCCCAAGGTAGCGTGCAGTAGCAAGACTTGGGAACCAACCTCGAGTCACGCGCATGTCACTGAGTTTGCCTGTGCAACGCGCACCCAAAAGGAGGCTCACTGCCTCAAAAATTATTTGGGTCAAAATTAGAGGCTGCCCCCGCGACGCGCAACCACTTCCCAGATTCAGTTGCGTCATTTTAAAGTCAATTTTGAAATGTCTAAAAGTCTTAATAAATATGGGGGTGTTTTTATAACTTAGGAAAATGGTTATAAACTGTGTTTAGGACCTTTTTAACCCTTTACAAGGCCAAAACCCCAATAATTATAAAGAAATGAAAATCCTAAAACTCTCTCCTCTTTCAAAAACCCCAAAACCTCCATTGAAGACCAAGCTCAAGAACAAGTTATGGAGGTGGATTCTTGGAGATTTCTTCTCAGATTTTCGTGGGATTTCTACTTTAAAAGGTATGATGATCATTAATCCCTAAATAACTATTCATCTACAAAGTCCCTTCCAAGGTTTTCCCAAACATGATTCTAAGTCAAAAAATCATATATTTCAATCTAGCCATGGGTTCATTGTGAATGTGATTTCAAAATCATTCGAATGATAAATATATGTTTAGCTACCGATTTTATGATGAACTTCTATCCAATTTCATGAAGAACCCATAATCCTCCTAACTTCTCAAATTGGCCTATAATGTGGGTCTTGTGATCTTGATAACATGTTTATAGAATTGTGATTAGATTGTACAAAATTGTGTATTGCTATTACTATCTATATCAATTGAATATGAATTTTGGAAGAATGATCAAATATGATCGTTAGATTGGAGATTGGGCAAGTTGACCTATTTCCTTTAATTAGCTTAGAATGTATATTGAATTGTGTTGATTGGTATGGTCCACTTATGGTGGCGGTGATTACATTCTTGTACATGTGTATGTGTTATGATCATGGCCTTTAAGACATTAGATGAAAGATGAATTTATATGATGATTTCCATGTTTAGGAAGTTGAAGTATTTATCCTTGATTCTAATTATCATGTTATAAGTGAATTGATGTTATATGAAGTATATGAATAGGCCTCCAAACGAGTTCCATGACATAGGTGTAGGGATGATGTTATATGTATATGTGTGATGACCATGTTAGGGTGACACAGTCCAGAAATTCCATGACATATACTAGATCCTTATATGTATAGTGATGATGATTTTAGACCTAAATAAGTGTAAATAACTTGTTTGAGATGTATTGGGGCCATATCATTAAAGAAAGGTCTTAAAGTCCGGAAACTAGAGAAATTGAACTAGTTAACGTCCATATGTTTGGTGAAGGTTTTGGAGGTTCATATAAAGTCCAAAACAAGTAAAATAGACTTTAAATAGGAAATATTTTGTATAGAGGGTCAAAACGTACAGTCAAGATACCCCAAGTACCACCGGAAGGGTCTTTGGGGAGGACCCAAACATGGGCGAGCAGTCTTCCAAAGCAGCATGCGAGCAGCCAAGAATTTTGTGGCTACTGCGCGACGCGCAGCCATTACGTGGGGATCCAAACTTGGCCTATCAAAGCGGGGCCTACATGAGGCTCACTGCCTTAACCCGTAGTTCAAAAATAAATTGTGAAATTAACTCCGTGATGCGCAGCTACTTCTCAAATTCGTAAAAGTCGTAATTTAAACATATTGACTTCACAAAAAGACACATTTAAGTGAGGGGTCTTTTGGGTAATTTAAGGGATGACTATATAAGGTATTAGGGTCAGTTTTAAGTCATTTTGATACACTCTAATAAATTCCCCAAAACAAAAACCCAAAATATCTTAATGCTCTCTACTTTCTCTCTCCCTAAATCCTCTATTGAAGAAGCAAGAAAGCTTGAAGAAGAAGACCAATATCTCTAGGGTTTCACTTGAATTTCGTGGGTTAAGTTTCATTAAACTATGGTTTCTTTCACTCTTGGAATTCATTTCCCCATGATTTCCCTCCAAAAGATGATTTCTAAATTCCCTAAAAATATAGGTTTTCTTGTACACATGGGTCTTCTTTGAAAAACAAAATTGTGAATCAATTGTGATGAATTATGATGAATTAATTTTGTTTAAGTTTATATTGATACTTAAGTGATGATTTCCTATGAGATTTTGCTAGACCCATGTCCTTCCCCAGTTTCATCAAAACCTTGAATTGATATGGTGAATTGTGAATATCATGAACATGTAGATTGACTACATTGTTGTTAATTATGTAATTACTTCTTGAATTTACCTTGCTTATGCAATTTGTTATGCATTATTAGTAATGGAAGTATGAAGGTTCTTGGAAGAACAATTAGGTATGTTGATTTGTTCTTCTTGGATTCAATTATGAATTATGAGTCACTTAGATAGTAATGCTTCTTGGTCAAATGTGTGGTTGTGATGTTGATGTTAAGTATTCCTCCTCGTTAACCCTAGACTATTGAATTGATTATGAATTATGTAAGTAGGTTATGGTATGATTATTTTATGATTGATAGTAGTTTCTCTGGATTATAATAAAATGTTGAGTGAGATCTTTACTCACTTGTATGTGGTTTTTAAAGTGAAAGGATAGTTCTCACTCATGAATTCCTACGATCTATTATGGTAAGATGTTCGCCTAGGGGTCTAGAAGAGACTAAATGAACTTGTATGATGAAATAATATGATTAATAAAGGGAAGAGTATCTTAGCATCTAAAGGGCATGTAAATAAGATGGAGGTCTAACGTTTAGCAAGTCCGCCCTCCCACATGGGTTTCCTCACGTTAGTAAGTCCGGATTCCCATGTTATGCGTTGTGTCATGAGATTGAAACAACCACATTAGTAAGTCAAGGTTTCTAGCAACAATCTCCTTGACCCTTAACTATGTGCCCACATAGTACTCTAGCTTAGTGGATCCACCTAGATAGCTACGTATGAATGGTTACACCTTAGGCAAGTGTTAACCCTCTCTATTGTGATTTACTTTTTAGACGGTTAATGTGAGATGAACTATTCGAATATGTTGTTGTTAAATTTTAAGTGAGAAGCCTATGTAAGCATCATAAGCGATGGGTCTATGTAAACCCCATATACTATATGTGATAAGACTAAGTCTACTTCGCTGTACAGAAAAGTTTTAAATTTACCGCGTTTCTGACCTATGATGTACTATGATGTATGATAAGGACTTGTCTTAGTCCTCTTAGAGGACGAAGATGTAGGTTACACCTAGGAGGTACTTTAAGTCGTAACATAGGGTTAGGTGGTCAATATGGCTAGTTATGAAGAATATCCTTGTAGAATGAACCCTACCTATATGAACCCTATATGAATGTGTTATCGAATTATACTAGGAGTCTTCTATTCTATTGTTAAATATGTACTTGCCTCCTACGATGTAATGCGAGAGTGTGTAGTCTATAGTCTTAAATACTCCAGATCTATTAGAGTCAAAAATTAAAGAATGTTGTACATGTGTTGTGATATTTAGAGGGTGGCTTCCTCAATACTATGTGATAGCCATTATGTGGTCATGTTGACTAATGTACACACACTTCATGCATGATATGAATTGGATAGATTCATGATGACCAAGGAAAGTATAGTTCTCCTATGCATCATTTCCTATTTTATGCATGCAAGTATATGATTTATGACGTTATGAACATGTGCCACTATAACTGTATTGTGAAGGTAGATCTCACATTGTATGCACACACATATGATGTATGATTTTAGGGTCTATGATGAAAGGACATTCTCATCTTAGTATTATTTGAGCTATATGAAGTATAAAGGAGCAAGATCCTAAGACAATCTTTATGACTTAATGCATTAAAGGCTTAAATATATATTTAAAAGGGAGTTAGAGCCTAACACCGAGTGAACATGATAAATGAGAGTGGGTGTTTCACGTTAGTAAGTCCGGCTTCCCACAAAAAGCACCTTCACGTTAGTAACTTCGGGTTCCAAACCAAGATGTTGTCTCATGAGATGGAAACCTCAACGTTAGCAAGTCAAGGTTTCTAGAAGCAATCTCCTTGTTCCATAACTATGCGCCCCCGTAGGTTATAGCTTCTGGATTCCACTAGAATATATATTTTGTACGAAGGTCCTACCTTGGCAAGTAGTATCCTCTCTTTTCGTTGTGGTAGTAGAACACCGGATTCCATGTAGCTCACATGGTATATGTCGGTTATAGCTATGTCTCCAAAAAGTTAAGAAATGAACTAAGATAAGAATATGAACCCTAATCTAAGTTCCTTGAGAGGTGTACTTAGTATAGGGTGGACTATGGACCCTACATATGCATTGCACTAGTTGACTTCAAGAAAGGATAGGATTGGAGCCTCTTATGAAGTAAATATTTATGTTAGGTATGACTTGTATGAATGAATGGTATGTGGCCTTGTTATGTCAAGACATGAATTATGACTATGCATTTTAATTAAACTTATGATGGGGGTTGTGAGACTCCATGTGTACATTGCACAAGTAAACTTATGATGGGGGTTGTGAGGGTGGTTTACTTCTTATATGAACTAAGGGAGTTTAGGACTAAAGTGTAGGAAGTATGATGAGTCTTCCTATGATGTTATGAAGTATGATGAGTCCTTATATGATTCTATGAAGTATGTGTCCTTAAGTCTAGTTATAAATGAAAGTGTTATGACTTGTTTAATATGTTTTACCTAGTCTAGGGTGACTTCTTAGGTACACTTGATGGAAGTAGTATTATGGGATGCTACCTACACATTGCACTAGTATGACTTAGGAGTTGTCTTAGGTCATGGTCCTTGTGTGAAGTTTATGTCCATGAGGAGTTTAAGTATTATAAATATATGTGGTTGTGTTATCAATCATATTATGAAATATTATTATAAGGTGACCTCAAGGTGATACATTGTACTAAGTACACTTGAGGGTTACTTAAGTACAAGACTAAGATAAAAGAGAGGTAATGTATGGTATGCATTGAATATGCTTCAAAGTATGATAAATGGATTTATGTGTTATTATTAGTATTATCCATGTCTATATGTTGTATGTGAACTCTATTGAGCTTATATGTGCCTATGTTCATGAAGTTTACTAAAAAGACATGTTGCATGATTTCAAATGAAATGTCCTCTTTAAATGCATGTTTTTGCATGGTTATCATACTTAGTGCATTCTTGTACTAATACCATTCTTGTTTATCTTTTTACACAAAGTATAGGTGGTGACGGATAGAGGATGTCTCCTAAGTGAAGATCTTGGATAGATCTCCCAAGTTCAAGTAAATGGGTCGTTATGTTCAAGGGTTGCCTATGTCAAGATGTTTTCATTAAGTTGATGTAATAGATTAGAATTATATTTTATGTTGTTAAGGGTCGTGTCCCTATTCTATTCTATTGAGTTGTGTCTTAAGATGGCAAAGAGACTTAGAGTCTACTTATTTACTTATACTATTATATACATTGAAGTGTGTAATCTAGCATATGATGTGCTATGAAAAGTTATAAATTTTCTGCTATTTTTATTACGATTATGCATTGAAAGATGTCTAAGGACTTGTCTTAGACCTCCGGGAGGTGGACGACCCCGAGTGGCGATTTAAGAGTACTCTAAATTCTAGAGGGTACCTTGGGTCGTTACAGTTATGTGGGTCCCTATGAAATTTTGCAAAGGGTTGACAAAGTTGCATATGAGTTGAGACTAACTAGTGAACTAGCATCTGTTCATCCGTTGTTCCATGTCTCAATGCTCAAGAAGTGCATTGGTGATCCCGAGTTTATTCTTCCTATTAACGGTCTAGGTGTTGAAGAGAACCTCTCTTGTAAATAGGTTCTGGTTGAAATCCGTGATCGGCAAGTGAAAAAATTAAGAAACAAAGAGGTGGCCTCCGTAAAAGTCCTATGTAGAAACCATCTAGTTGAAGGGGCAACATCGGAGGTCGAGGCCGACATGAAGTCCCATTACCCTCATATCTTTATTGATTAAGGTTAGTTATTCCTATTAATAATAACAATAATGAATAAATTGAATTTGCCTTGTTTTGAAAAGATATGCATATTTACGATGAATGTTTTTGCTAAAAATGAGTTTTTTTTACGAAAAAGGCACTTCAAATGAATTTGCACCTATTTGTGTATTTGGCATGTTGTTGTCTATATGAAATGATATTGAGCATGTTGATATGTTTTGAAAGAAATCTATGCATAAGTGACTCTTTAATGTTATGTTGAGTCAATGCGGTTATTGAGAATGTAGTTCCTCATGTTGTGATTTTGAGATCTTATGTGTAGTAATTGATGTTTTGTGTTATATTGTGTAAATACCATGTTTTTATGTTGATTTGAGTTGTAACTCTTGTTTGATATGCTGTTGTTGGTTGGGCTGTGAGTACTGACTCTATCCTTTCACTTCAATGATTTTAGTGTCATTCGGGACGAATGTTCCTAAGGGGGGATAATGTAACTATCCAAAAGTCCAAAACATGATTTAGAGCCTCACATCAGTGTCTAGGTTTTGTAACACTGTTTTAAGGTCAATAATAATGTATACATTTAATTTAGGAAGTTTTAGAGTCAAAACAGCAAGGAACGTGCATGACGTCCGTAGACTAGTAAAAAAGGTGTTATTGTGTCTTAGCCTATTTCACGGGGTTTTAAGAGTCGGAAATGGATGAAATTCAGTTAAAATGTGTATAACACATATAAGGATAGGTTTAGGGTCTAAACTCCGGGTACGACTCCCCGAGGACCACCCAAAGGGTCCTTGAGAAGGACCCTTTCATTTTTGCCCAAACCTACCAAATAAGGCAGTGCAGGCAGTAGCCATTGACGGTTTCAGGCGACGAGGCGTGGACTGATTGATGGGGCGTCACTGCCTCCTTCGATGGTCACTTAACCATTTTTCCCAAAATTCTAATTTTTCAACTCTCTGTCGCAAAGGACGAAGGTGCAGGACGGTTGGAGGCATGGGCGTGGACTGAACTACGAACCGTAGGTTGGGGTCTGATAAGTCAGTTCTGAAATTTGCTGGTGAGTTTTTAATTGGTTCATGTAATTAGTTAGTTAGTTAGATGTTTAATTAGTGATTATGGGGTAGTTAATTAGGTTAGTTAATTAACTATATAGCTTACCCTAAGCCTAAACTCAACCTAGCCCCCCCAAATTCCCAAATCCAAATTGATCTTCCTTCTCTATACTTTCTCTCTCCCAAAGAATACACCATAGAAGATCAAGGTCTAAGGGTTCTATGGCAGCAAGAGTTCAAATTTTCTACATCAATTTTAAAGATTAACAAGGTATGGAAACTCTTCACCTTTGGGATTTCTTTTCTAAAAGGGTTCTTCAAAAATTGGTTATCAAAAAGATGATTTCATATGGATTTCTTCTTAATACGAATTTGATCTTCTAAATTGTATTGTCTATCATTTTTTGTATATTATTATTCTTTGATTATGATGTATTATGATTCAATTATGCTAGTTCTCGATGAGATAACCTAGTATGAGGAATAGACAATTAATTGACCCCAATTCCCTAACCCTAGGTTATGAACTAGTGTTGAACTGACTTTTAATGATGAAATTGACTTGGTTGTTGTGTTAATTACTATTGATTGATGTTATTACACCTATTATTGGATGCAATTGGTTGATTGATGGTAATACCATGATGATGGCTTTTGAAGGTGATTGGGTAAGTCTTTACTGTATTAAACCTTTACTTCAATTATGATGGCTTGTACTTTGTGATGAAGTTCAATTGAAGTATGTCTTATAATTGGGTTGAGTAGGTATGGTATGATGATGTAATTGAAATATCTTAATTATGTGATTGTGAGATTATGCTTAATATGTAATGATATAAGGTTGGTTATGAAGTACCTATGTGCCTTACTATGATATGATGACGTTAATGTGCTAATCTCACATGTGAGGGTTGTATTGAAAGTTGTTCTCATGCAATTCATATTGATCTAATGACTATGAATATACAAAGAGTTATCCTTCTATGACCTAAACTATGCTATGATTTTTTAAGAAATACATTTCAAAAGGGACTCTAGCTTAGTACCGAGTGAACTAGTAGTTAGGAGTGTCCCTTCCCAAATAGGAAGGTAGGTTCACTATTGTGCTCATCAGATTGGAGACTATAATGCATGTAGCATAAAGAGGGTCCCAAGTACATCTACTAGTTCTTGAACTATGTTTGCCCCATACGAATACTAGTTAGGTGATCCACCTATATGTTATGTTCATGTATTGGTACTACTTTGTCATGTAGTCCACCTTCTTTCGGTGTAGGGTTCAATGACACCGGATTCCACATTAGATCATGTAGTATATGTAGGTTAAGCAAGATGTTCCCGAAAGTAAAATGAAGTAATAAAGGGAACTCTAACTAAGAGGACTCAAGGGGTTTGACTTAGTCTAGGTAGGGGTATGGTACTCTACCTATACATTGCAGTAGATTGGCGTTGAGGGAAATCCCAGGAAGGGATTCTTATGTTGTTATTCTCTTATCAAATGAATGTTATTCTTATTTTGATTCCTCATGATTAATTGTCTATATTGCTAAATATGAGGATGAATACTTACAATGCTATGTTATGTGAAGTTAGACATTATTCATGATCCTTTGGTTACTTTGCTTGGTTGAGTGGAGTTATGGGGCTTCACTTGACTATATCACTAGTAGGCTTGGTAAGGGGTTACGGGTAAGGGTTTTTCTTAACTTATAATGCTATAAAGTCATGAATATGCTTGGTTGTTATAATATGATGGTAGGGTTGTATTGGCTAGGAATTCTAGTATGTGATACGCATGTTGACTTGGCATAACTTTAGTAGGTTGGTCTTGAGTTTAATATGCTTTTATCTTAAGGAATATATGATGGTTGTCTCATATCTGTTCTTGGGTTATGCATAAGGCTTTTCAAAGTCACTTTGCATGGTTTTATCAAATGTCCCTTTTTAGCATGATTTCTATGTTGTGTTGCATATGTTTCTGTACTTAGTACAAGTGGTGTACAAACCCCTATTTCTCCCTTTTCCCAAACATTTTAGGTTCCGGTAGTTGAAAGGTTCGTGACCACTTTGCAAGAAAGTCTTGGATCATTTTTCAAAGTGTCGGTATGTCCTTAAGATCCGACGATGCTGCCTTTTCTCATTCCACCTATGTGACTAGCTATAGTCTAATGACATTCGTTTCAGTCTTATTGTTCAAGATATTGTTGTAAGACCTAAGTGGTGATTATACATTTGTGTAAGGGCTATGCCCTTATTGTTATAAACCTACTTAGATTGTTTTATATGACCCATATCTATTACAATCTATATTGTGTATATAGTATGTGACATAAAAACAGAAATCTATGTAAGATTGTTTTGCGAAGATTCTATGTAAACTGCCCATGTGTATATTATGTGTAAGGGAGACATCTAAGTAAACCTCATGAAGTGGATGTAGATGAAAAGTTTTAAATTTTCCGCTCTTTTATACTATGATATGTAATGACGAATGCTATGAGGCTGGTCTTAGTCCTCTCTGAGGACGACGACGGCGGTAACTTCTAGGGTGTGCTCCCGGATGTGACAAACTTGGTATCAAAGCATGTGGTTGAATATCTTTAGGGTCGATTTCTGATTAAACCATGTGTATGTAGATTCTTATTCATAATTGTGAAGCGCGCCACTCATATAAATGTGAGACTATGTGATCCTTAGGAAACTCTCCTTTCTTGCATTCCCATTTCGTGCCTCTAGAGTCTAATTTTATATGCTTTCACCTAGAACTTTTATCGTGGTTATAGGTATGAATACTCGAAGAGCAGCTAGAAGGGTTGAGGAAGATATGGATAACATGGAGGCTCATGATAGTAAAGTGACTCCATAAGACAACTATGTACCTCCACTTAAAGAAGTTACAATTGGTGATCAAGTTCCGGATGTTTCTCCATCCATGACTGATGGAGAGATGAGGACAACTATTCTCAATTTTGCCCAAGCCATGACCTCTCAATCTAATGTCGTCACTTCTCAAGTCCAAGCTATGACTTCACAAGTGAATAGAGAGATTAGACCCCGAGTGCCTCAACATGCTTACACCATGGCTACTCGTTTGAGAGACTGTACTAGAATGAACCCACCTATGTTTTTCAATTTAAGGTCAGATGAAGACCCTCAAGATTTCTTCGATGAAGTCTATAAGTATCTTTACGCTATTAGGGTGACTTCAATTGAGAAGGCTGAATTGGCAGCCTATCAATTCAAAGATGTAGACCAAACTTGGTACACACTATGGAGAGATAATAGGGCACTAAGAGGTGGTCCGGTGACTTGAGAGATCTTCAAGAGGGCTTTCTTTGATAGGTTATTTCCTAGAGAGATGAGGGAAGCTAAGGTGGAAGAATTCATCAACCTTCGTCAAGGAGGTATGAGTGTAATGGGCTACTCCTTGAAGTTTACTAAATTTTCCAAGTACGCTCCATCCTTGGTGTCAAACCTAAGGGATAAGATGAGTCTCTTTCTTACGAGAGTATCCAAAAACTTGGTAGAAGAATTTCTTTCGGGAATATTACATGATAATGTGAATATCTATCGTCTAATGGTTCTTGCTCAACAAGTGGAAGAAAGTAGGTTAAGGATGAAGAATAGAGAGGCCAAAGGGTCAAGTCTTATGATGGTGATTCTTCAAAGGGGTGGTTGGAAATTCAAGACAATCGTAGATTCAAGAAGAGGTTCTCCAATCAAGAATCTTCAAAATTTCCCAAGGCTTCTGATGATAGGGTGTCTAATCCTAAGTCTAATAATGGGAAAGGTACTAATTCACCATGCAAGAATCCAATTTGTGGGAAGTGTGGTAAGAGGCATTATGGTAAGTGCCTTGTTGGGACAGACAATAGCTTAGGATGTGGCAAGAGTTTCTACAAGGTTAGGGATTGCCTAATATAAAGGGGCAAGACAAGAGTAGTGAGATAGATCAAGCTAGTGGTTCTAATGTTGATGCTCCAAGAAAGAATCGCTTCAATGCACTTGGCTCTAGGGATGAACAAGAGAGTTCTCCAGATATGGTGACAGATATGTTACAAGTCTTCTCTATTGATGTATATGCTTTACTTGATCCGGGTACTACTCTATCTTTTGTTACTCCCTTGATATCTAGAAAGTTTTATATGTTGCCTTATATTATAAATGATCCTTTTATGGTGACTACCGCGGTAGATGAGTCGGTGGTTGCAAAGAGGGTATATAGAAATTATCCTATAATATTTCCTAAAAGAGTTACTCATGTGAATTAGTAGAACTTGATAGTGTCGATTTTGATGTAATTTTGGGAATGGATTGGTTGCAAGATTGTTTTTCTTCAATATATTGTAGGACAAGAACTATCAAATTCAATTTTCCTAATGAACCCGTTTTGGAGTGGAAAGGGGGTAATTCTATTCCTAGAAGTCGTATCATTTCTTGTCTAAAGGCTTTTAACATTATCTCAATTGGGTGTTTATACTATATTGTAAGAGTCAAAGATTTAGACTTCGAAAATCCTCCCATTTAGTTAGTCCAAATAATGAGGGAATTTCCGAAGGTCTTCCCTAATGATATTCCCGGAATCCATCCCGAATGGGAAATTTTATTTTGGTATTGACTTGTTACCGGATACTAACCACATTTCAATTCCTCCTTATCAGATTTCTCTGGCCGAATTGAAAGATTTGGAGGATCAACTCATGGACTTCCTTGAAAAAGGCTTCATTAGACATAGTATTTCTCCATGGGGTGCTCCGGTATTGTTTGTGAATAAGAAGGATGGGTCCCTTAGAATGTGTATTAATTATCGCCAACTCAATAAAGTCACCATTAAGAACATGTATCATATCCCTCATATTGACGACTTATTTGATCAACTCTAAGGGGCAAGTTACTTTTCTAAGATTGTCTTGAGATTGGGGTATAACAAACTTAGGGTGAGAGGTGAGGATACACCAATAACAACATTTTAAACTAGATATAGTCACTATGAGTTCTTATTAATGTCCTCTGGTCTCACTAATGCCCCGATGGCTTTTATGGACCTAATGAATAGGGTGTTCGAATTTACCTAGATTCACTTGCCATTGTCTTCATTGACGACATCTTTGTATGTTCAAAAATTGAGGGTTGACACATGGATCACTTTAGGGTGGTATTACAAGTGCTTAAGGAAAACCAACTATTTGCTAAGTATAGAAAATGACTGTTTTGGTTGATATTGGTGGCGTTTCTTGGTCATATAATCTCTAGTGAGGGACTTGAGGTAGATCCATGGAAAAATAGGCGGTGAAAAATTGTCCTAGACCATTGACTCCAACCAACATAAGGAGTATCTTAGATCTAGCGGGATACTATAGGAGGTTTGTGGATAGGTTTTCTCCATTGCATCTCCTATGACTACCTTGAACCAAAAGAGTGTGAATTTTGAGTGGTCGAAGGAATGTGAAAGAAGCTTCAAAATCTTGAAAGATAGGCTTACCTCCGCTCTGGTGTTGACTTTAGCGGAGGGTACCAAGGGCATAGTTGTACATTGTGAAGCATCGTGAGTGATCTTGGGGTGTGTGATTATGAAACATGGAAGAGTAGTAGCATATGAATCTAGTCAACTTAAGGTGCATGAGAAGAATTATGCAACTCATGCTCTTGAGTTAGCGGCCGTGGTATTTTCCTTAAAAATATGGAGGCATTATCTTTTTGTGGTGCATGTTGATGCGTATACTGATCATAAGATTCTTCAATATGTGTTTACTCAAAAGGACCTAAATCTCCGACGAAGCAGATGGTTGGAATTGTTGAAACATTACGACATTAGTGTTCTATACCACACAGGCAAAGCCAATGTGGTCGTGGATGCTATAAGTCATATGACCATGTGTAGTGTGTCTCATGTAGTGGAGGTCAAGAAATACCTAGTGAAAGATGTTCATAATTTGGATCTTTTGGGTGTTAGATTAGAAGATTCGCCAAATGGTGGTTTTATGGTTTATCATAGCTTCGAATCGTCTTTTGTGGTTGAGGTGAAGTCTGTAACACCTCTAAAACGACTTAGGTTACTCTAGATCCTAAAGCTTGTGTCTTAATGTTTTGAAGTCATAAAATGAGTTAAAAAAAGTTTAGGAGGCAGTGTGTAAAGTTTCATGAATTTTGGAGTTCAAACGTCCAAGAATGTCCATGATGTTTGAAAGGTTTGCCTTAAAATGACCTTTTATGTCTTAGTGTGTTTCGTCGAGTTTTATGTATTTGTTTTTGATGAAATTGATGTGATAGGTCCTAAAATGAACATATTCGGGTTGGAAATGTCCCGGCAAACATCCCCAAGGACTAAATAAGGGTCCTTGAGGAAGGACTCATCTTGGTGGCCAAAACTGCCTAAGGCAATCCCACATACGGAGGAAATCGATGCCCAGTAGGCTGGACGATGCCCCGTAGGTGGAGGGTGTCCATGGGGACATAGGCGTGGGAGCTTGTCTTCCAAAGACCAGCCGCAAACCCAAACTACGGACCAGAAGGACGGTCTGTTGGTTGGGTGACACCCCGTCGATGGGAAAGCATAGCTGAGTCTGCAATTTTGATTTCTTCAATGTAATGTGTAAGGGTGAATTGGTAAATTCAAACCATGTACAAATAAATGTTTGGGCGGTTTCCTAAGGGTATTCTAGGTATTTTAAATTTCTTTTGAAGTTATAAAAACCTAGATGAATTCATTATTCCAAATCAAAACCCAAAAAATCTAAGAAACTCTCTAGAACTCCATTGAGGTCAAAACTCAAGATAGATCTTTGATTGAAGATTAGTTGGTGATTCTTTATCAATTCTTCATCAAATTTGTGGTCTAGCATCCATTGAGGTATGGTTCTTCATCCTTGAATCTCTTTTCTTCAAGGAGCAAAACTGCAAAGTGATTTCCGAAGTCTTTAAAAGATAAACTTGTCTAATTTATATATCTTTCCATGGGTTCTAGCATAAAACATTTTGAATCATTATATATTGACTGAACTGATGTTAATTTGATTGTTTTAACCTAATTATTATATGAACCCATGTAATTCATGAACCCTAGTTTTTGACTGCTTTGTGGGTTACTTGATTATGTCTAAATGCTATTGAATTCTTATGTAGTTTGAGTAGGGCTATTGAATTATAATAGAATCATGTTAGAATTTTTAGTATGCTTCCCTAAATTTATAAATCTATTTTGAATTATTTTTTATTCATTGTCTATTGTAAGTATTGGATTAAATTGGTGATCATGGCCATCGGTAAGGGCCTTTGAGTATCGTGTTGGATGATTTAGCTATGGATTGAAGTGGTAAAAGTGGATTGGTGGTACTCTTCCCTAATTCTCTTTATATTATGTAGTTTAAGTCTTGAATTATGTTTCTGATTTGTATGGTCCACTTATGGTGGCGGTGCCATGTGCTTTACTTGTGAATTATGTGGCCTCGTCGGCATTACTTTATAAATTATGATTATCATGACCTTGTTTGAATTACTTAATGTATTATGATGGTTTGTGTAGTTGATTTATGTGAAATATGATCATATCTATCTAATTGTGAGTAATGTGAAAGTATGTGTTCTTCTATAGACATTAGGTGATCATGTTAGACTAGGACTATGTCCTTATGTGTGTAGTCTTAGAGTTGATGCATGATTCTTCCTACTAGGTTATATAAGTCTTATGAAGTTTATATTGATGATATTATAGTAGTGAATAGGGTGATCCATAGATGATGTTGGTTATGCCAATGTGCTTCTAGAATGATATGCTATATGTGAAGTATGTGTGTGTCTTTTTTTGGTAGACTTGTGTCCTTACTTGATACATGTATAAATTAAATATGACGTCTTGACTTAGTATGCTAAAGTTTCTTAGTCTTTTATGTGTAATTTTCATGTGTCCTTGAACATTAATAAGAAGGTCCTTTTTGTGGAACCTTCATCCTAGATGTTAGGTTATGATATCCTTGAATTTGAAAGCCGTAATGGTATCCTTCTTGTGTAAAATGCGGACTTAAGGTTGGTTGGCTGGAACGGCATCAAATCGTCCTTAGGAAAGTCATTGAGCTATCCTCTTATCCATCGTTGGTAGCCTTAATGGACCCTCATTGGTAAGCTAAAATGTGATTGGGTTATATACTAGATATGGAACCTCTTCATGTGATCCTTTATGTGAATTACTCTATCAGAACAAAGGCTAGCACCGAGTATGGTTTGGGAGTATCTCTAGTTACGGATGATGCTAGATTACAAAAAAAACTTTTGTATTCCTTAACCATGTGCCTACATGGGATTTCTCCCAGTCTACCATTGGGCTGTTGAACAAACCTCCATCAGAGTAGGTTCGAGACTCCGGATTCCATGTATAGCTAGTACAGTGTCGGTTATTGCCTATTCTCATCATATGGTATACCTACTAGTTTGTTCTATGAAGTTTAGGTAGTGGTATGTGATGCTATCTAGACATTGCACGATTAGGCTTCAAAGATGTTAGTGAGTGAGTCCCTGGGTCTTCTCCAAGATCATTACTTTAATGTCCTTATATGTTGAATGACTCATAAGTGAACTAATGTAGATAATGAATTAAGTTAGAAAGCATGTAAATGAATAAGTACTTATTAAGAGTGTTTTAAGGGTTGCCTAGTTAAGGTGTGAAGGGGGAATAAAGGATGGTCTCTTCATGTCTTACCTACGGAAGTCTTAAGAATGACTCTAGATAGGAACGTTGGTTGCTAAATTAGACTTGATCTAAAATTAGGTAGTATTAAGGACTATTTAGGTAATCTTGGAGAGGGTGTATGGGTGCTTGAATTACTTAAGTAAGTCTTTTGATAACCTTTGTGAGGAGAATGTCATACTATATATATGTTATGTTGTGTAATGAGAATGATCTTATCCTAGATAATTAAAGATTCTCTTAGGTGTTTGTGAAGGGACTGTATGGGCGGTCACTTTATAACTCACTCAAGTGAGCCTTAGAATCATCTTAGGTAGGAGGATCTCATAGTTACGTATTTTTGATGTATTTTAATGCTATATTGTGGTATGTGAATTTTAGATGAACTTACAGTGATGTCACTGTAAGATCACTGTAATGTTACTATAACCTTCATGTAATGTGGCTATAATTTGTAATGTTTTCTAGTTGTGTTATTTGGTGTTAAATCTGTTTCTTATGCTTATACTATGATATTTTAATCAAAACGAGCATATTTCTTATAAATGTTCGTTTCTTATGATTTCATGCATTAAGCCATACTAAGAGCCCGTTTGGATGGGCTTAAAAAAGTAGCTTTTAAAAAGTACTTTTGAAAGTGCTAGAACTTATTTTAAAAATAAGTAGTTATGTGTATTGATAAAAGTGCTGAAGTTAAAAAAAAGTTGTTGATGTGTTTGGTAAATAAGTGCTGGTAAAAAAGCTGTTAACATGATAATAGTTAATTACTTTAATTACAATAATAATATATAATATATAATAATAATAATAATAAATAATAATAGTAATAAATATATAATATATAATAATAATAATAAATAATAATAATAATTGTGTGTAGTAATAATAAATAATAATAATAATAATAAAATAATATAAAAAATAATAAAATTAATAATATAATAATAATAATATATAATATATAATAGATAATATATAACAATATATAATAATAATAAATAATAATAAAATAAATAATAATAATAATAATTAAAAAACAAAAAAATATTAATAATAATATATAATAATAATCATATATAATAATAATAATAAAAATAAAGTAACTAAAATAATAATAATTATTAGAATAATAATAATAAAAATAATAAAATATTAATAATAATATATTATAATAATAATATATAATAATAATAATAATAATAATAATAAATAAATAAATAAATAAATAAATAATAATAATAATAATAATAATAACAATAACTAAATATAAATAATAACAACAAATAATAATAATAACAATCTAACAATATGAAAATAATAAAAATAATAATAATAATATGAATAATAATAGTAATAATAATGATAATATAATAATAATAATAATAATAAATAAAATAAATAATAATAATAATAATAATATAAAAAATATTAGTAATAATAATAAATAATAATAATATATAATAATAATAAATAATAATAATAATAATATATAATAATAATAAATAATAAAAATAATATGAAAATAATAATAATAATAATAATATTATAATAATAATAATAAGAATAATAATATATAATAGTATATAATATATAATAATAATAATAATAATAATAATAATAATGAATAATAAAATAAATAATAGTAATAATAAAAATAATAAAATATTAACAATAATAATAATATATAATAATAATAATAATAAAGAACAATAAAATAAATAATAATAATAATAATAATAATAAAATAAAATATTAAGAATACTAAAAATAATAATAATATATAATAATAATAATAATAAAATAAAATAATAATAATAATAATAATAACAATAATAATAAAAATAAAAATAAAAGAATTAAGAGTAAAAAGGTAATATACACGGTCAACATAAAAACACTTTTAAGTTGAAAAAAAAGCACCCCTCACCTAACTTTTAACTTTTGGCTTAAAATAAGTCATTTTTGACTTAAAATAAGTTACTTTAATATTTGTCAAACACTCTAATAAGTCAAAAACTGACTTTTAAGTCAGTTTGACAAGCTTTTAAGCTCATCCAATCTTTCTCTTAGTACAGTGTTTGTACTAATTCCATACTTTTATTTTTATCTCTAAAGGTGTGGTTAGCAGGTGAGAGGTGTCATTGAAGCAAACTTGGAATCTAGTAATCGTTCAAGCAAAGTTGAAGTATGTCCTCACTTGACTCGAGGGCATAATTGTCTTTAGACTTCTTTATTTCAATGTATTGTAATAGATATTAGATTGTTATATTTCGATTGTATGGGCTGTGTCCCAAGTATTTCTTAAATTCTAAGGATGGCATACAATGAGACTTAGAGTTTTCTATTGTTTTAATATGAAAGATATTTTAAGATGTTTTCGAGTAAAAGTTTTAATTCCGTAATACTTTTTATACATGCATGCAATGATGTTAAGGGCTTGTACAAGACTTCCGAGAGGTCAAGTACGCCATGTCGCGCACCGAGAGTTCCATATCTTCTAGGGTGTGCTCTCGTGGTGTGATAAAGTCCAAGAAACGCCTTGATCAATCATAAAAGGAGTTGAATGAATCAGTTCAAGGTAAGCTTAATGAGTAATTCTGCTTAGGCGGGTGGGGGGGATGGTGTTTTGAGGTGCCAAGAAAGATTGTGTGTGCCCAATGTTGAGGATTTGAGAAACTGAATTCTTCAGGAAGCTCATGGTTCTCGTTATTCTATTAATCCGGTCTCTTCTCAGATGTATCATGACCTTAGGAAAGTATTTTGGTGGGATGGCTTAAAAGGGACATAGGGGAATTTGTTGCAAGGTGTCAAATTGCCAACAAGTTAATGACAAGCACCAAAAGTCGGATGGCTTACTTCAAGAAATCCAAGTTCCCACTTGGAAGTGGGAAGACATTAATATGGACTTCGTGGTAGGTTTTCCTCAGACTCAAAGGCAAAATTACTCTATATGGGTGGTTATGTATAGGTGACCAAATTCACTCATTTTATTCCCATCATATCCAGTTACTCGGCGGAGGATATACAAGGATCTTCATAGATGAGATTGTGTGTTGTCATGGTATTCCGTATTCATCATATCGTATAGGGGTGTATAATTCACATATAGGTTTTGGAGGTCATTCCAAAAAGGGTTGGTTACAAAGGTGAAGTTAAGTACCATATTTCATCCCCAAACTGATCGTAAAATTCAATTTTCCTAGAGGTCCTATCATTTTCTGGCTTGTAAGATGATCTCAAACGGGTCTATACACCATATTGTAAGTGTCAAAGATTTAGACTCCGAAAATCCTCCCATTGAGTTAGTCCCCGTAATGAGGGAATTTCCGGAGCTCTTCCCTAATGAGAAATTAATTTCGGTTTTGACATGCTATAGAATACCAGCCCCATCTCAATTACTTCTTATCGGATGGCTCCGGCCAAATTGAAAGAGTTGAAGGCTCAACTCAAGGACTTACTAAGCAAAGGCTTCATTAGACCTAGTATTTCTCCATGGGATGCTCCGATATTATTTGTGAAGAAGAAGGATGGGTCCCTTATAATGTGCATTAATTATTGCCAACTAAATAATGTCACAATTAAGAACAAGTATCTATCCCTCGGATTGACGACTTATGTAATCAACTACAAGGGCAAGCTACTTTTCTAAGATTTACTTGAGATCAGGGTATCACAAACTTAGGGTAAGAGGTGAGGATATACCAAAAATAGCATTTCGAACTAGATATTGTCACTATGAGTTCTTAGTAATGTCCTCAAGGGGTTTGACTTAGTCTAGGTAGCGGTATGGGACTCTACTTATACATTACACTAGATAGGCCTTGAGGGAAATGCTAGGAGGTGATTCTTTTGTTGTTATGCTCTTATGAAATGAATGTTATGCTTATGTTGATTCTTCATGATTAATGGTATATATTGCTAAATATGAGCATGAATACTTATAATGTTATGTTATGTGAAGTTAGACCTTATTCATGATCCTTTGGTTAATTTGCTTGGTTGAGTGGAGTTATGGGGCTTCACTCTACCAATGCACTAGTAGGCTTGGTAAGGGGTTATGGGTAAGGGTTTCTCTTATGTTATAATGCTATAAACTCATGACTATGCTTGGTTGTTATAATATGATTGTAGGGTTGTATTGGATAGGAATTCTACTATGCTATACACACGTTGACTTGGCATCACTTGAGTAGGTTGGTATTGTGTTGAATATTCTTTTATCTTAACTAATATATGATGGTTGTCTCATTTGTGTTCTTGGGTTATGCATAAGACTTTTCAAAGTAACTTAGAATGGTTTTATCAAATGTCCTTTTTTAGCATGATTTCAATGTTCTGTGTGCATATGTTTTGATACTTAGTACAAGTGGTGTGCTAACACCTATTTCTCCCTTTTCCCAAAATTTTTAGGTTCCGGTCGTTGAAGGGTTTGTTACCACTTTGCAAGGAAGGGTTGGATGATTTCTCCAAGTGTGAGTATGTCCTCAAAATCCGAGGATGGTGCCTTTTCTCACTCCACCTATGTGACTTTCTATAGTCTAATGACATTCGTTTGACTCTTATTGTTCAAGACAGTGTTGTAAGCCCTAAGTGGCAATTAAATATTTGTTTAAGGGCTATGCTCTAATTGTTCTATTCTTACTTAGATGGTTTTATATGAGACATCTCTATTAGTCTAAGTAAACTCCATAGGTATATATTACATGTAAGTTAGATGTCTATGGATAACTCATGAAGTAGATGTAGATGAAAAGTTTTAATTTTCTGCAATTTTAACCTATGGTATGTACTGAGGAATGCTATGAGGATAGTATTAGTCCTCTCCGAGGACGAAGACGTCACTTACGTCTAAAGGGTGCTCCCCAGATGTGACAGGGGGGATAATGTAACACTCTGAAAGTAAAAAACCTAATCTAGAGCCTGACATGAGTACCCACGACTTAAAAACTGTTTTAAGATCAACAATAGTGTTTATAAGTCATTTAAGATGTTTTAGAGTAAAGACGTCAACAAACATCCATCACGTCCGGAGACTAGTGAAAAAGGTGCTAGTGTGCCTTAGCCTATTTCACGAGGTTTTAGGAGTTGGAATTCTATGAAAATTGGTGGGAGGGTGTTAAAAATTTATGGAATGTGTTTAAGGTCTAAAAATCCGGGAACGACTCCCCAAGGACCACCTTAAGGGTCCTTGAGGAGGACGATATAAAAATGGCCAAAAGTTATCAAGAGAATATAGCCATCTACGGTTGCCAAATGATGGACCGTCATTAGTATGAAGGGGCGTCGATGGCTCTGTAGTCCCACACTTAGACATTTTCCAGGAATATCCAAAAATTAGGTCTCTAAGTTAAATGACGGTTATGCAGGATGGTGGGGGGCAAGGGGAGTTAAGTGACATATGGACTATAGGTCGGGGTCTCGTAGGTAACGTCTGTGATTTCCTATTTGGTTTTAAGTAGGTTCATTTGATTAGTTAGTTGGTTAGTTTTTTAATTTAGGGTTAAGGGAGGTCTACTTATTCTAATTAATGATATATATAAAGACCTAAGCCTAATTAAACTAACCCAACACCTACAATTCCAAAACTCAAATCTCTCTTCCTTCTCTCTACTCTCTCTCTCTCCAAAAGAAGACTCCATAGAAGACAAAGATCTAAGGGATATAGGGAAGCAAGAACTCCACTTTCCTCCATCAATATTCAAGTATTAACAAGGTATGGGAATTTTTCACCTTTGGGATTCCTTTTCCCAAAGGGTTCTTTCTAAATTGATTTATAGAAGATGAATTGAACATCAGTTTCTTTCTAATCCGAAATTGATATTTCAAGTTGTATTATATTGATTTATAATGATTATTATGGTTATATTACGATGTATTATTGTTCAATTATTATAGTTATTGATGTTAAACCTATTATGTTGAAGAGCTGATGAATTGACCACAATTCTCTAACCCTAGGTTATGAACTAGTGTTGAATTGATTAGTGTTGATTCAATTGATTTAGTTAATGTGTTAATTAATTGTATGATGTTTTTACACATATTATTGGATAAAATTGGTTGGGTGATGGTAAGACCATGGATAATTGATTTTGAAGGAGAATTGGTAAGACTTTGTGATGTTGAACCTTTATTTCAATTGTGATAACTTGTACTTGATGATGAAGTTCAATTGAAACATATCTTGTGATTAGATTAAGTAGGTCTTGGTATAATGATGCAATTGAAATGTCTTGATTATGTGATTCGTGAGATTATGATTAATATGTAATGATACAAGGTTGGTTATGAATTGCATATGTGTTGACATCATGATAATGTGTTAAACTCACATATGAGGGTTGTAATGAAAGGACATTATCACACAATTCCTATTGAGATATTGACTATGACAATACATGGGGGTAGTCTGCTAGGACCTAAACTATGTTAAGATTGTTAAAGCAATACTTAAAGACATTTCAAAAGGGACTCTAGCTTAGTACCGAGTGAAACAGTAGTGAAGATAGTCCCTTCCCAAGTAGGGAAGGTAGGTTCATCATTGTACTCATAGGATATAGATTACAATGCCAATGGCATAAAAAGGGTCTCAAGCATTTATTCAAGTTCTTGAACAATGTTTCCCCCATAGGAACAATAGCTAGTGGATCCACCTAGATGCTATGTTCATGTTTTGGTACTACCTTGGCAAGTTGTTCACCTTCTTTAAGTGTAGGGTTTCATGACACCGGATTACACATTTTGCTCATGTGGTGTTTGTCCGTTAAGGCAAGTGTTCCCAAAAGTAGAATGAAGTAAGAAACTAAACTCTAACTAGGAGGACTTAAGTGGTTTGACTTAGTCTAGGTAGAGGTATGGGACTCTACCTATACATTGCACTAGTTTGCCTTGAGGGATGTCCTAGAAGGATGTTCTTACGTTCTTATGTTCTTATAAAGTAAATGAGATGCATATGTTGACTTTACATGTTGATAATTCTATATGATGTTGGTTTCACTTATTAACATGTTGTTGGTCTACATTGCTAAATATGTTGATCAACACTCATGATGCTACGTTATATGAAGTTAGACATTATTTCTGATCCTTTCGCTAGTTTACTTGGTTGAGTAGGGTTATGGGGTTTCAGTTGGTCATTGCACTATTAGTCTTCGTAATGTTATCGACTCTTGTACATGCTTTGTTGTTATAACATGATGTTGGAGTTGCTTTGGGTATGAGTTCTAATATGTCACTGTAAGAGCCTAAAAAATGAGTTAGGGTGTCTAGAGCCTGAAATGTTTGTCATAAGGGACTAAGATCCTAATATTTCAAATAACGTTGTAAAGAGGCAGTGTGTAAAGTTTGAGGTAAATTAGGAGTCAAATGTCAAGGGAAGACCAAGATGTTCGACGACTAGTCACCTATGTGTCTCATGTGTCTATACGTCCTTATATTTGTATTTCATGAGCTTATGAAATCTCATAATGAGTTATATGGATGTTAATAGGAAGTATATGGATTTTCATGAAGTTTGGAGGTCAAACGTTCAAGAACGTCAAAGACAATCGAAAGTTAGCCCTTCAGACGTTCATGTGTGTCTTGAGTGTTCCTTGCATGTTTGGATGTGTTTTACGTGTTCATTTTGGGTGAAACTTGGATGGAATGTCTTAAAAATGTTAAGGTGGATATTCACGTTGGAAACGTCCGTGTACGACTTCCCAAGGTCCCCGCAAAAGGGCCCACAAAAAGTCCCAAACGCTGTCGAGACACTGCCATTGCAGTGTCAATCGACTGAACCAAACGATGCCCCGTTTGTTGATAAAAAACCTGTAAATGGTGGTTTTGTCGATGGAGACTTATCCAAAATACATCTCAATACCCAATCGACGGAAGCCACAGACGGTTTGTTGATGGACCTACTGGGCGTCGATTGTAGCTGTTGGTGTAGGCTGTGTCAAGCTTCCTGTGCACTGTTTCATTAATGGGGTGAATGGTAAATTTACCCCACATGCTAACCTGACCCTACATGATTTATTTGGTTATTTTGGGTGTATTTAAGTGATAAAGAACGTGATCAACCCATTCCCAATTCATTCGACACAAATAAGACTTTCCCTCCAAAACTAAATCTCCAAGAAACCTCCATTGAAGGTGAAGCTCAAGAAAGGCTTGGAGCTTGTATTGGATTCTTCATCATGTTTTAGAGGGTTTCTTCTAGATAAAGGTATGGTGATCCTTCATCTCTAGTTAATCTTCCATCCAAAGAGTTCTTCTCAAAGTTTTCAAAAGAGATTTTATTATCAAACTTCTTCTTGAATCTAGCCATGGGTGCTTTCTAAAAACGTTTTCAAAGGCTTAATCATGTTGAATTGAAGATAACGTATTGGTTTTAACGTGAACTTCAATTCAAATATATTGTGAACCCATGAACCTTCCCAAACTCGATTTAGCCCTTACATGGGCATTGTTATCGTGGCTTATTATTGGTTGAATTGTGATTTTATTACATTCAATTGCTCATATCTACTGTTATTTAAGTATATTTATGGTGAGTTGTTGGTGAATGATCCAATTGGATCAATGTATGAACACTTAAAAATGACTAGCCTATACCTCTATGTGATCACTTTAACATTGATCTTATAATGTATGAATGTGGAATTCGATTTGGTTAAGATGATTGTATCTATTGACCTAGGTTAATATCATGGTTTAATTGTGGGTATGAATCTTGTATGATCAAAGTAAAGAATGCTTGCTATGAATTGATCTATGTTTTTCTAGTCTATTAATTGACAATACTATTTATGTGATGTGATCTTGATTTTAGGTTTGAAGCATGATTCCTTTTGAGTAATCATCTCTTTAGCTACTTCCTAACATGTACATTATTGATAAAATATGATTGATATTCAAGTCTTTGTGAAATTGGTAAGGTTGCCTACTTCCTCTAATCTCTATTGAATTGCTAGTTTAGTGCCTATGTTTGTATCATGACCTTGTAGGGAATTGAGTATGGTTACATTTATGTTAATGTATGTTTAGCTACTGACTTGTACTTGAATTGTTGATGAAAGACTTGTATTGGTCAATAGTATTCAAGAGTTGATGAATTGGTAAGAATTACTCTTTCCCTATACTTTTCTTATGGTATGGATATTTGATGAAGCCGTGTATGACATTGTGTTGTATGGTCCACTTATGGTGCCGGTTTTTACTTTATTATCATTATATATGTGTTGACTATGACCTTTAAGGAAAATTGATGAATATATGAGTGTGTGGTTATGATGATCACCTTATGTGTTACTTGTGCCTAGTCTTCTACTCTAGTTGTGAATCTAGGTTGAGTTGCTAATGTCATGAGCATGTAAAAGGTTATGTTAAGGTTATGTGTACTTTCTGCCTATGATGAGGTCCTATAATGTTATAAAGACTAGATCTTACTGTAAGATCTTTTAAGTTTAAATGAGTCTTGTGCTATGCTATCGATTATATGATCTTGTGTGATGTATCATTCACTAGGATGACTTGATAGGTGCACTATTATGTTCAAGTGTATGGAACCCTTGTCTATGCATTGCACATGTGTGCCTTGATAGGATAGTTCCTGGGTTGGTTTTCTAACTACATGCATAGAATTTTATGAACATGTTATGAATATGACTTATATGCTATGATGTTAAGTATCTGATATGATAAAATATGAATGTGCATAGTGTTTTAATGTGTTAATATGAAAGGATTGCTCATATATATAGACTTATACATTGATATATGAACATGTGTGACATTTATGTGTTATGTGAAAGGTTTGCTCACATATAAGTATACACACACACATGTATGAAGATCTAGTCAATAGAGGGGCCATGAAAGGTGTACTCAACAGTAAACTAAAACTGGATAGGTGCTTGAATATGCTATAAGCATATGAGTAGTAAATATCCTAAGACAATGTTTTATGATATAATGTAAGAAAGGTTTTTCAATAAAGGGAACATAGCTTAGCACCGAGTGAACTTTACAATGACAGGTGTTGGCTTCCCTTGGAGGAAGATTCACCACTTGTTCCTTATAGAGTGTTGACTTCCCTTAGAGGAATATTCACTTATGGTTCCACATGAAGTGGTGGCTTCCCTTTGAGGAAGTTCCACCCATGTTTTCTCATGAGATGAGTCTCCAATGCCAATGAGCATGTAGAGGGTTATGTATATCTCTTTGTTAAATAAACTATGCTTGCCATATAGGATCTAGCAAGTGAATTCACTTAGTGTGCTAGGGTATATGTTAATGTTCTACCTTGTCTAGGTGAGAACACCTTCCTTTGGTGTAAGGCTCTACAACACCAAATTCAATGTAGCACCCATGGTCTTAGTGTCGGTTAAGGCTATAGTCCTAAAGTAAAATGAACAATGGAAGTAAAGTGAAGAACCTAACTAGGATAACCTAAGGATAGTTGCTTAGTGTAGATGGGGGTATGGTACTTCACCTATGCATTGCACAAGTGTCTCTTGAGGGAAGTCCTAGGAAGGTGTTCTAATGCGTGTATCAATGTACATATTCCTTATACATTACTTTGTAGTATTTGTCTACTTGTCGTGATGAAATGCATGGTATGAGCCTATATAAAGTGGTCTTGTTGTATATTCATAATAATTGATCTTAATGACTACATGATGAAGGTTTGTTGACATAAATAAAGTTGTCTTTACTTACTATGTTGATGTATGAATTGGATGTTAAGGCTTGTGGTCTCATAATAGGTTTACAAAGTATGTGTAGGTTATGGGGCTTCACATGTACGGTGCACTGGTGGACTTAGATTGGGATTGTGAGTAAGGTATTAGAATGTTCTATGTGAAGTAAAATTGGTATATGTGAATAATAAGTAAAGTTCAGTGTAATGCATTATGGTCTTAACTTGAAGATGTCTTGTGGTGTGCTACACTCTATAATGGCATGTGTTGGCTTATGTAGGCTGTTTGTATGATTTCCTTGTGGCCTTAAAGTGATGCATTGCACCAAGGATTACTAGAGGGTTACTTGGGAGGTTAAAGAGTTAAAGGAAAGATGTTTATTGTAAAAGGGGAATAGTTCACTGTAACAGAAAAATAGCTCAGTGTAAAGTGACCTCAAATGTGGCTTAAATTCTATATGAGATTTTCTATGATGTTTGGTCTTTGAATATGTCTATATGAAGTATGTGAATGATATAAATGATATTTTATCAAGGTTTCATGAAGTTTTCACAAAAAGGCATAATGTATGGTTTTCAAGTGAAATGTCCCTTTTAAAAGCATGTTTTTCCATGGTTGCCATACTTAGTGCATTCTTGTACTAACACCATTCTTCTCTACTTTTCACACAAAATGTAGGTTGTGGATGCTTAAAGGGATGTCTCTATGTTGAGGAGCTTGTTATGGGATTCTCAAGTTCAAGGAAAGGAATTCTTAAGTCCAAGGATGTCCTAATGTCTAACTTACTGTAATATCAATTTAATATTGTACATATGTATTATGTCATAAGGGCCGAGTCCCTAATTTACTTTAATGATGTTGAGTCTAGGATGGCAAAGAGACTTAAGGTCTAAGTATGTATTATGACTTATATTATATATATATATATATATATATATATATATATATATATGAAGTGAAGTTTGTAGCATCTGATGTGTTTTGAAATTTTTTAAATTTTCCGCTAATTTACCTATGACAATGCACTGAATGACAGGTATGGGCTCGTACAAGACCTCCGAGAGGTCAAATACGCCATATTACTTCTAGGGGGTGCTCCCCGGATGTGACAACTACTACACATGTTGACTTGACTTAACTTGATTGTCACAACCCGAAACCACACCTTAGAAGTTAGGGTGAAATCTTGGATTGCGACCGGCGTATTCGACCTCTCGGAGGTCTCATACAAGCCTCTCGTATCATTCATCGCATATACATAACGAAAAGTAGTTCGGAGTTAAAACTTTTCATAAAAACAATATAGAAGACTTTAAACTCTTTCATACAAGTAGAAATAGGAAAAACACTAAGTCTCGATCATCATCTTAAGACACAATAATACTTGGGACACGGCCCATACGAATTTAAAACATACTACTATATAGTATATTACAAAAGTTCATTAAATAAATAAAAAATGACATATATGCCCTCGAGTCAAATGAGGACATACTTCAACTTCTCTTAAACGATCTTCTAAGTCCAAGTCGTCTTTACTTCTCAAAAGCTCTTCACCTACCAAGTACTATAGATAGAAAATAAAGCATGGAATTAGTACAACCACATGTACTTAGTATGACATTATGCATAAAAATCATGAAAATGGACTTTATTGGAAATATGCATCTTTTTATTTTATAAATCATATTTTAATCATAACAACATCAATTATCAACATAGAAACACATACGATAACATTAAACCAAAAATATCAATTTTAAAGAACACTTTACAGTGAACTATATTCACTGTTACAGTGTACTTTCACTTCTACTTTTAACGACTTCTAGAATATAATTTCCTCACTGATAGTCATCCTAAGATTCACTTAAGTCACACAAAGAGAGAACTCCAATACACCCTCTCTAGATGTGCCTAAAGGATCCTTAAGATTACTCATAATGAGACACATACACACATACAAAGCATCTTAAACATCAAGGTGAGATTCTTCTACCAAAGGTGACTCTAAGTCTCACTTGAGTGAGTTGTGAAGCAACCGCCCATACAATCCCTTACACACACACTCAAGAGATCCTATAGACTCCCAAGGATAGAATCATTCTCACTAAACACACCAACCCATAGATGATATGACATTCTCCTTCCAAAGGCTATCACAATACCTACTTATGTAAATCAAAAAGATAACATCCATGATTGACCTCTTCAAAATTACGTAAATAGTCTTTGAGACTACCTAAGGCTTATATCATGTCCACAACACCAAACATCTTCCCTAACTAGAGTCATACTCAAGACTTCCAAAGATAAGACATGAAGACATCATCCCGTATGCCCTCTTCACACTTTAACTAAGGAGTCCTTAAGTTACTTTAGATTAGGTACTTATTCATTTACATACTTGATAAAATGAGTCATTAGTTCATTAGTCCATTTAGAATACATACATCACATAAAGGACAATAAAGTAATGGTATTAGACAAGACCTAGGAACTCCAAATAACACCATCAAAGTCTATTGTGCAATGTATATGTAACAACCCTAAAAATGGATATGCTAAGTAATGCTTAATGGGTCTAGAATGCCTACGATTAGACTGGGTTGACATGGATTGATGCGCGTAGAACCAGTTCGGAATTGTCTTTCATTCCAAGGCATATCGGAACCCTTGCTACAGCCAAGCCAACTAACTTGGGGAGTTAGTTGATCTTGGAAAGGTTGGGTCCGACCATGTAGGGTTCTCGAATACGAAGATTTACTCGAAGGAGTCTTTACAGGACTTAAAAAGGGGAAATCTTAGGTTTGGAGGGTCTAGGGGTAAAATGGTCTTTTTCCAGGATAAGGGTAGTATCGTAATTACCCTAAATATATAATTAATTATTTAATTAATAAGGCGGAGGGGTATTTTGGGGAGAGAGGGCCGAAAATGGGCTCTTGAAGTGAAGTCTTGCTCCACCCTGGTTCGAACCTAGGTGGAAGCAATGAATTAAAGATGTTTTTAATTTAAGTTGGTAAATTAATGTAATTAATTTATATTTATTATTTATTAGCTGATTTAAAAAAAAGAAAATCATAGTTTTACTAATTAAATAAAACCTTAATTGACTAAGTCCTAAACTAGACTCCTAAGCCTAAGATAACTCTCCTCTCTCACACTCATCTCTCTCTCACGTATCTATCATACTTTTTGTTCACTTTCTCTCTGCCAAATAACATTCAAGAACAGAAAATTTACCAAGGTTCTTCACACTTGAAGAACTCACACGAAAATATAAGAAAAACAAACGTTAATCAATCACGTAGGGAAAGAGAAGGTTTTCCGTCGAGTGGGGTGTTGAATTTTGAGTCTTGGACGTGTGTTTGGAGAAGTTTTTGGGCAGAAAGTCGAGGTTTGAACGTCAAAAAGGTATGGGTTCTCTTCTCTCTTGGTCCCTTTCCCAAGAGACCCCTTAAGGTTCAGATTATTCAGTCCGAAAACTAGGATTGTTCCCCTTTGCATGCCCCTGTAACTAGCTCCCAATGAATCGTAGGTTGGGTATGATTGCTGGTAGATTTGTGTATGTTATATATTCGTGATGAATATGATTATGTTTGTGTACTTGAAATTGTATGAAAGACAACCATGTATTCGAAATTATGTGCAAGTGTGTGCGTGTGTAAGTATGTTACAGTGAATGAGGTTCTCGGATTAGGCTCCAAAAATTGATAATGTTATGGTTGTCATTTTACGTGCATAAACCTATGTAAATCGTGATGTTCATTAAAATGAAAGTGTGGCTTATTTGAGTACAAATCTTTTGACTAAACGAAGTTATGAAAAATGCACCCCAACACGTAATATATGATCTATGAATTTCCCTTAGAGTTCAAGTGAAAGTGTTGGTGAAAATGAGCTAAAAAATGACTAAATTTCCAACAACTTACAAGTTTGGTTTTGGCTAAACGAATCCATGAAAAATGCACCTAAGAACGTATTGAATGATCTACAAATTACCCTATGAATTCAAGTGTAAATGTTGAAGGAAGTGAGCTGAAAAATGTGACAAAATTTCCAGCAAATTATAAGTTTGTTTTCGGCTAAATATAGATGAATAAATCTGGAAATTTAAATAGGTATAAATTAGGTGAGGTCTTTAGGAATCGAACTCGCGACCTCACCCTTGAAAAGCACTAAAATGTGAATAAACAAATAGGGCTGAGGGGGTTCGAACTTGGGTGCTCTTGGCTGGAAATTAATATATGAAATTAAGAATTGAGAGGAGTGGTATTCGAACCCACAACCTCACAGTCAAAACTTAAGAAAAAATGAAAATAAAGAAGATGTGAGGTGTGGGAATCAAACCCACGACCTCTTAGGCAGATTAAGGAGGAGAATAAAAGAAAAATAAAGTGGGAGGCGTGTGGGAAACGAACCCACGACCTCTTAGGCAGATTAAGGAGGAGCATAAAATAAAAATAAAGGGGGAGGCGTGTGGGAATCGAACCCACGACCGCCTAGGCATATTCAAGGAGAAAATTAAAAGAAATTAAAGAGGGGATGTGGGGGTTCGAACCCACAACCCCTCGGCCAAAAGGAGTGAGTTTAAAGAAAAGAAATTAAAAAGAAAATGAGGTTGTGGGGGGTCGATCCCACATCCTCTCAATCCCATTGAGCGAAAAATGAAGAGAAAAACTATGGGAAAAATAAAATGAATGTGTTGGGGCTTGATCTTGGGTCCCCAAGTCGTGTGGACCAAAATAAAATAAATGGAAAATGCAAGTGTTGTCCAAGGGATTGGAAATCGGGTTCCCTTGCCCAAATTCCCTATTGATAAATAAGTCATACGTGAATTATATGTTCAAGAATAATACCGCCTACTTAGATCGAAATCGAGATCTTGGCAAACATACAAGATGCATAAGTCTTGTACTACATAATCTTAGAGAAGATATGAATCAGTTAAACGAACTATGAATGAAGTCTCATGGCTTGTATGTATAGACCCATAAGTCTAGCATACGTTTAAATATATGTGAACCTAAGATGTATGTAATGAAATGAGGTAACCCTAGAAGGTTAAGTACGAGTGTAAAACACACTAAATGGACAAGTGCATTGGCATACGATGGAATGATTATTATGTAATGAAATGATGAAACCCTAGAAGGCTTAACTAAGAGTGTGAAACACACAAATGGCCAAGTGCATTGGCATATGATGAAATGAACATCCACTTAAAAAAATGGGTGAGTAATTATGAAGAGCAAATGTGCTAATGTTAATGAATGTGGTGACAACATGATATGAGGCTAATGTAAAAGATGAGAACAATCTCAAATGAGCCTAAGTAAATGTTACCAAAACGTACTCACCTATGAGAGTGTAAAGTTAATAAAGAGACCAGTCTCTATGAACAGTCTAATGAAAGTATTGAGATTAACACACTTAATACTAATGATGAGATGAGAAATCATCTATTGAGATATGATGTCCTCATACTAGAAGCCAACTTCCATGACATATGAGTTGAATGTAATGGAACTTTATACTGAGCACCGATAGACTAGCTATGAGCGGTGATGCCTTCTTTTGGGAAAGACAGAGGTTCACGTAACTCTCATGAGATGAGACTGTCCGGCATGCCGAGTATGGGTCTCCTTATATCTCCTACTCTTCAAACCTATACTGCCAATATAGGGATCTGGCGGGGTTAAATTCCCATGTACGCTAGCATGTTTTGGGTCACTTTGGCCGGTGATTCCACCTCTTTTTGGTGTGGGGGAGACACTGGATTTCATGATGCTCACATGATCTATGTCGGTTAAAGTTAAAGTTCCCAATGAATGAATGAGGCCAGCCTCAAATGATGCACATAATAAAATGAACGATACCAAAGGTGTTAGGATAGGATAATCAAGAGGTGAGCTAGACTCAAATAATGACACTAGGTTATTCTTTATAATTGCACAGCAAACCCGATGAGAATCTTAAACTACATCCTAGGTATAGCTGGTGTTCACACTAGCTTATGAATGAATGAAATGAAGTACGTATGAATGAATGAAGAAGACTCTGTGTTTGCTAATGAAGACTTCCTAGTTGAGGTCCCATATGTTGAGCCCTCATTTTGGAAAGTCTTAATGTCAATTCCATGATTCCAAGGTCTCATGGCATATGAATGAATGTTATAAAAGATGTTATGTGCTATATGCAATATGATATGTGCTATGTGTAAGATGTTATGTGTTGTGTTCAATATGATAAGTATGATGATGCATGTTACTCTCATGGCATGACTTTACTAATCCAAATTTGGAAAGCTCACTGACTTTCCTAATCCAAATTTGGAAAGCTCACTGACTTTCCTAATCCAAATTTGGAAAGTTCACTAACTTTCAAAATCCCGATTTGGCAAGTCCACTGACTTGACTTTCCATAATCATGTTGTTAAGAAAGATCTATTCTTACTCATGCATGTCCTTCGTGTGTCCTTGCATATACCCATACTTAGTACAAGTGTGTACTAATCCCATACAACTCTATATTTTTAGGTGAAGGTGCAGGTGGATGCTAGAGCTTACAGGTTGACGTTGCAGCTATCCGAACGTGGAGCTTTCATCCAGACTTGGTAGGCCCTCATGCTTTCGAGGATGTCTACTGTTATTATCTAGCTTAGATGTAGGCTTTAGCTAGTGGAGCATGTTCTACTAGTGTTTCTTTCCACTTTCATTTCAGACTTTGTATTGGTGCCGTTTTGGCAAAAATACGTCTAATGCAATTATGAACTGTTTCTTTCATTTGATTACCTCTATATTAGATGGTTTATTTGTGAACGCCCATGATGTTAAGTTTAAAATGTTTAGCATGAAATAAGAAAACAAAAAGTTCAAATTTTCCGCTAAAATTAACCTAGATGAAGTAAGAATGACGTATGTAGGCTTGTCTGCGACCTCTGAGAGGTCAACAATGCCGGTCTCGTATGGGGTCTAGATTCCGGTCGTGACAGTCTAAGTAGCGTCCCATACCACCACCTAAACCTCATAAACTTATCAAATGCTAATAGGTATTCCATATAATGAGAATAGGCAATAACCGACATAGACCATGGTAGCAAAGCATGGAATCCGAAGGTTTTTCCTACTTCGATGAGGTATTCTACATGCCAATGGTAGAACATAAAGATCCCATGTAGGCACATGGTTAAGGAATATTAAGGGCGTGCTTTGTATTCTAGTCTCATACTTAACTAGAACTACATCCCTTTACCATACTCACTCGGGCTAGCCTTAGTTCTCATAGATCAATTTACATTAAGGTTCATACAAATGGGTCCCACATCATGTTCATGACCCAATTACATTTACCCTATCATAGCCAGGTCCATTTGGGCTATCTCACTATGGCGACAAGAAGCTCATCGCGACTTTCCTAAGGTATGATATGATGCCGTTCTAGCCAATCAACCTTAAGTCCATCACTCATTACATGAAGGATACCATTACGGCTAACTACTTCAAAATTCATAACCTTACCACTTGGTTCAAGGTTCCACATAAATGACCCTTTAATCATCATTCAAGGTCTCACCTATATTCATTTATTCAAGACTAAGACCCTTTAGGTTCCTAAGTCAATACATCACATATTCACATAAGCATCAAGTAAGGGACACAAGTCTACCTAAACAAGACAACATACTTCCATTTATCACATATATCCTATCTTGCTTTAGACTCCTAGGAATGAACCTTAACCTTATCATGTCAACATATTCATTACCTTAACATCATCAATTTAACCATTTTAGACTCATTTAACAAATTTAGGAATAATCATGTATCAACTCTAAGACTACACAATAACACATAGTTAAAGCTCAACATCATTAACTAGATAGTAGTAATAGTCTAGCACATACTTCCACATATAGATAGATGTGATTGTACATCCTCAAATCAACTACATAAATAGCCATATAATTTCAAGTAGTGCCGACAAGGCCATGATCATTAATATACTAGAAAGTAACGCCGACAAGGCCACATCAATTCACATAACACCGCCACCAAAGGTGGACCAAACAAATCATAATAGAATCGAAGTATAAATAACATCAATATAGAGGAAATGGGGTAGTATACCTCCACTCCATCATCAACACTTCAATTCAAGTCAACTTACTCAATTTGATGACATAAGACCCTTACCCAAGGCCATGAAACACCAATTCAATACACAATTATAGAAATCGATGAAATCTAAATCAATTCAATATATATTCAACAATCCAATACCAATTTTATAACAATTGAATAATATTCTTAGATCAATAGAAATCCCATAAGAAACTACACATGAATTCATCAACATTAAGCCAATATCAAGTAACCTATAATTTAGTCAAAATCTTAGGTTCATCAATTTCATGGGTTAATAGGTTATTTTAGTTAAAATCATCAATAAAACATCAATCTAATCCATAATAGACGTTTGAAAACCTTTAATGCAAGAACCCTTGCTAGAATCATGAAATTGGACAATTCCTCTTTGAAAACTTTGAAAACATCTTTGAAAGTTGGGCTCGTTGATGAAACGAGTTTCAAGGATCAAAATCCATACCTTAATGAAGCTAAATCTTCACTTTGGTGAAGAATATCCACTCAAAACGTCACACCAAGCTCTTTCTTGAATTTGGACTTCAATGGAGTCTTTGGGATTTTCTAAGGGCTTTTGGGGTTCTGTTTTTGGAAGAATGAAATATGTAAGTGTTAAACACTTATATACTCATTTAAAATACCCAAAATACCCTTAAAAAAACTCCTGAACTCTTATTTGGAAGTGGGGTGAATTCACCCCTAAGTTGGCAGTGAACTGCGCAGGAGAACCAGTCTCCACAGACGGAGGGACCTACGAACCATCTCCAGACCAACGGACCTTCCTGTTGGTCCGTGGTCTGGGACTAAGTCTGGTCCTTGGTTACTTAACTCCCCAGGATAAGTCCCTACAGACTATACCCATTAACGGTGCGTCTATGGATCCACTGGGAGTCGATGCCTCCGTCATTTTGCGCCTGCCTGGGACAGCCTTGTCAACCAAGTTGGGTCCTTCCTCAACGACCCTTGGGTGGTCCTTGGGGATAATTTACCGGATGTTTTGAAAAAACATGATCGTATATAATTTTAACACCTCTCACATAAATTTTATTCAAAATGAACACATAAAACTTGATGAAACATGCTTAGACACACAAGGTCAATTCAAGGCATATCTTTCAAATGACATGAACGTTCTTGGACGTTTGACCTCCAAACTCCATGAAACTTGACACACTGCCTATACATGATATAATAACTCATTTAAGGACCTTAAAACCTCATGAATCACACATAAACACATAAAACCACATATGAGACATTTAGGTGACTTAGTCGTCGAACGTCTTAGTCATCCCTTGACGTTTGACTTCCAACACACCTCATACTTTATCTACTGCCTCTATACGATATTATATACCAAATTAGGACCTTATACCACCATTACCAACATGTTAGTCTCTAGAGAACCTAAGTCATTTTCCGGGTCTTACATTGATGATGTTGGTTTTGTGTTGAATATGCTATTGCCTTAAAGAATATATGATTATTGTCTTATATGTGTTCTTTATTGTGCATAAGTCTTTTCAAAGTAACTTATCATGGTTTTGAACGAATTTCCCCTTTAGCATTATTTCTAAGTTTATGTGTCCATATTTTTCCATACTTTGTACTAGTGGTGTACTAACACATATTCTTTCTTTTTTCCCAAACAATGTAGGTTCGAGTCGTTAATGTATTGAGGCTACTTTGAAGAAGGATTGGAAATATTTATCCAAGTGTTGTTAAATCTTCATGATCCGAGGATTATGCCTTTACCTATTATACCTATGTTACTTGCTATAGTCTAAACACATTCGTTTCACTCTTATTGTTCAAGACATTGTTGTAATCCCTAAAAGGAAATCATATATATGTGAGAGGTCTATGCCCGAATTGTTCTATTCCATTTTAGATGGTTTTATATGAGACTTTCCTATTAGACTATATTTTGTATATTTTATATGTGGCATAAAAGTAGAAGCCTATGTAAGCTTTTTATGTGAGGAGTCTAAGTAAACTCCCTCTGTATATATGATGTGTAAGCGAGAGGTCTATGTAAACCTCATTATATATATGTACATGAAAAATTTTAATTTTCCGCACTTTTTTACCTATGAAATGTAATGTCAAATTCTAAGCTGCTAGTCTTAGTCCTCTCTCAGGATCACGACGCCAGTTATGCCTAGAAGTTCTCCTTGGATGTGACATACATGGTATTAGAGTGTAACAGTCCGAAAGTGTAAGATGTGTTTTATAGCCTAACATGAATGTCTAAAGGTTGTGTCACTGTCCTAAGGCCTAAAATGATGAATATAAAACATGTAGGAAGCTTTGGAGTTAAAACATCAAGGAACGTCCACGACGTCGTTGAACTTACTACTTGGGCTATTGGGGTGTCTTGATAGGTTGAAGAAAGTGTCTAATGGTTGTTATCTCTGTAATATGATGAGGGTCGATATAAACGCCAAAAAAGGGTTGAAGGATTCTAGGAGAAGGGAGAAGTGACAACCTTCAAGGGAAAGCCAAACCCAAGAGGCCAAGGCTGCCCAAGAAGGGATTCTACTGCTTCACTCTTCACGAGCCTGACCACGGCTCGTGGTCATGACCACGACCAAGGTGGGGAGATCGTGAAGGGGACTTAGTCATGAGGGAAGATGCCAAGGTAGCCTAGATACTGTCCAAGACACCACGAGCCACTCCACGACTCGTGGTGAACTTGACGGAGGGCAAGGGTCTTCCGTGAAAAGTACTTAGCCAAAAAGAAGTTCACTTGGTGGGCGAAGGTGAGCCACTGCCTAGGAGCACTACAAGCCACTTAACGGGCCGTGGTGCATCTTCACGAAAGGTAACAAGTGCTCCGTGGTCCTATCTTGGTGAGAGAAATGGAGAGGGGAATTTTGGGGGGAGCTACTGCCTCACCACTACCAACCACCCCCATGGTCCGTCGAACACCTCACGGACCGTGAAGTGGGGCGTGGTGATGGACGGGGGCCTCACAGAGAAGTCAAGTTGGACTTCACTTTTGGAAGCTAAACATAATGAGGGGTAGTTTTGGTATTTTGGGAGTGGACTATATATTAACTTTAGGTTAATTTCCATTCATTTCCCACTCCAAAAACATAAACCCAAATTGCTCTCACTTGTCTCTACTTTTTATCTCTACATTCATCCTCCATTGAAGAACAAGAAGATTGAGGATGAAGACAAAGTCTCCAAGGTTTTCACTCAATTTACGTGGGAAAATATTCATTAAATTATGGGTTCTTCACTCTTGGGATTCCTTTCACCAAGAGGTTCTCTAAAAGTTAAATTTCTATTACCCAAATTCATAGGGTTTTTCTCTATAAATGAGTTTTATCCTAAAGTCAAAATTGATGATTGATTGTGTTGAATTATGATCTCCTATGACTAATCTAGTAAAGATTATTGTGTAATTGATGTTAATTGTGGGAATTTTGAATAGATCATGTCCTTTTTCAAATTCCCCCAAATCTCTGTTCTTACTTGTCAATTGAAGGGCAGTTGTGAATGTGGTATTGTTGTATCTATCTTTTCCAGTCTATGGATGGCCTAGAGACATGTATTGTTGGGATTAGCCCTAATTCTTGAAGAATTCATGATGAACCCTTTTTCCTTAAACCCTAGGTTATGAATTGATGTTGATTGGGATGGTGATGATACAATTGGCTTAGTATTGTATATATTACTATTGTGTGATGTTTTTACACATATTGTTGGGTTGAATTGATTGGTTGATGGTAAAACCATGGATGATGGCTTATGAAGGAGATTGGGTAAGTCTTGTTATCTTAATCCCTTGCTTCAATTACGATTACTTTTGATTCAGTGATAATGTTGTATTGAAGTATACCTTATATGAAGATTGATAGGGTTGGTATGATGTTGAATTGAAATGTCTTGAACTATGGTTTGTGAGTTGTTGGTTAAGATGTAAATGTTATAAGGATGGTGATAACTTACCAATGTTCCTTATCATTATGTGGTTATGTAAATGTGCTAACCTCACATGTATGAATTGTAATGAAAGCACAATACTCGTGCAATTCTTATTGAGCTATGGTGATGATTATATAAGGGATAGACCGTATCACCTACATTAAGCTATGATGATTAATAAAGGCATTAAAGACATTTCAAAAGGGACTCTAGCTTAGCACCGAGTGAACTAGAGTAAGGAGTGTCCCTTCCTATATACGGAAGGTAGGATCACTAATGTACTCATGAGATTGGAGACTACAATGCATGTAGCATAAAGAGGGTCCCAACTACACCTCCTAGTTATTGAACTCTGTTGCCCTTATAAGAATACTAGCTAGTGGATCCAGAATAAATGCTATGTTCATATTTTGGTACTACCTTGGAATGTGGTCCACCTTCTTTCGGTGTCGAATTCTATGAAATTGGATTCCACATTAGCTCATGTTGTCTATGTTTATTTAGGCAAGAGTTACCAAAAGGTAAAATTAAGTAATGAATGAACTCTAACTAGGATGACCTAAGTGGTTTAGCTTAGTCTTGGTAGGGGTATGGGACTCTACCAATACATTACACTAGTTAGCCTTTAGGGGAGTCTTAGAAGGATGTTCTTATGTATGTAATGCATATAAATGTAGATGATGTGTATAGCATGATCTTACATGGTGATGACACTATATGATGATTGTTTCACTTATCAACATGTCTTTGGTCTCTTTTGCTAAAGTATGATGATATGTACTCTTAATGATATGGTATGTGGAGTTGGACATTGTTTATGCTTCTTGTTGGGTTTGCTTGGTTGAGTAAGGTTATGGGGCGTTGCTTAGTTATTGCACTAGTGGACTTAATGAGGTTTCATGAGTAATGGGCTTGGTTGGTTATGATGCTATGAACTCTTATCAATGTTTGTTGATGTTATAACTTGATGATAGAGTTGTCTTGATTATGTGCTCAATTAGGTGGATGTGCATGTTGAATTGACTAGACTTAGTATTGTTGGTCTTGTGATATACATGGTCTTGACTTAGTGAATATGTACTATTGCCTTGTATTGGTTCTTGAACGTGCATATGGCTTTAAGGTAAATTGCATGTCTTAATGAAATTTCCCTTTTAGCATGATTTTTGTTATGTGTGCATATGGTCCCATACTTAGTACAAGTAATGTGCTAACCCCATTTTCTCCCTTTTCCCCAACATTTTAGGTTCCGGTCGTTGAAGGGATTGCGATGAAATTTGAAGGAAGACTTGGATTCTCATTCTCCAAGTTAGGTAGGTCCTCACCTTCAGAGGGAAATGCCACTATCAAGCTATTGATGTTGTTCTAGTTATAAGACATCTAGTTCATTCCATTTAATTTGAGTACTAAAGATTATATGCCCTATATGTGACTCTCATTTTTTTGATGTATGGTCTATGCCTAATTGTTATACTCATGTTAAGATGCTTATGAGATGAGATATCTGGTTTTAAGACTATGTTATATCTTATATATATGTACAATAAAAGTAGAAGACTATGTAATATTCTTTTACGAAGGGTCTATGTATACTCGATATGAATATATATTATGTGTATGGGAGAGGTCTATGTAACCTTATGATAGATAGAAGAAAAGTTTTAAATTTTCCGCATTTTAACCTATGAATGTAATGATGTAAGCTAAGAGGCCAGTCTTAGTCCTTTCCGAGGAAGACGATGTCGGTTACGTCTAGGGGGTACTCCTAGGATGTGATAAAATTGATATCAGAGCATGAGGTTGAATATCTTTAGAGTCGATGTCTCATTTAACCACGTGTATGTAGATTCTTACTCATAATTGTGATGTGCGCCACACTTATGAATAGGAAACTATGTGATTCTTAGGAAACTCTCATCTTCTTGAAATCCTATGGTTGCCTCTAGAGCCTACTTTATGTTTGTTTTCACCTAAACCTTGTATTGTACTTATAGGTATGAATACTCAAATAACAGCCACTCAAAGACTCGATTAAAAGATTGCCAATGCGGAAGTTCCGCCCCGAGGAAATCAAGTCCCACCTCTAGAAGAAGGTTCTAATGATGACCAAGTTCCGGTCAATCCTACTCCATTGGTGAAATAGGACATAAGGGCAACCTTTATCCACATGGCCCAAGACATTACTACACAAGCACACACCGTCACTACTCAAACACAAGCCATGACGGCCAAATCTAATAGAGAGTTTGTACCTCGAGGAAACCAACATGTCGGTACCATGGCCTCCCGTTTGAGGAATTTCACAAGGATGAATCCCTCTACTTTCTATTGGTCCAAAGCTGAGGAAGACCCCCAAGACCTCATTTATGAAACCAACAAGATTCACTATCCTATTGGGTTGAGTACTACTGAAAAAGTGTAGTTTGCCACTTCTCAACTCAAAGATGTGGCCCAAACTTGATACGTCCAATAGAGAAACAATAGGCCTTTAAGGGTTGGACTGCTTACATGGGAGATTCTCAAAAAGGATTTTCTTGATCGATTCTTTCTTAGAGAAAAGAAGGAAGCCAAAGTCGAAGAACTCATCAACCTTCGTCAAGGAGGTATGCGTGTACTCTACTACTCATTGAAATTTACTAAATTATCAAAGTATGCTCCTTCTTTGGTTTCCGAACCTAGGGATGAAATGAGCCGCTTTGTGACAGGATTGTCAGATCACTTGAAAGAAGAATGTCATTCGGCTATGCTAAATGATAATATGAACATTTCTCGTCTAGTAGTTCATTCTCAACAAGAATAAGAGACAAGGGTTAAATGAAAGAGTTGGGATGCCAAGAAGGCAAGGTGTTTTGATGGTAGTTCTTCAAAGGGTAGGGTTGATATCCAAGACAACACTAGGTTTAACAAAAGATTCTCTAATCAAGTCCCTTCCAAGTTCCCTAAGGCTCGTGATGATAGGGTGTCTAACCCTATGTCTCAAAAGTAAAGGGGTACTAGTTCACCAACCAAGAAGCCAACTTGTGGAAACTGTGGCAAGAAGCATTATGGTGATTGCCTCGTTTGGACGGACAATTGCTTTGGTTGTGACAAGAGTGGCCGCAAGGTGAAAATTGACCAAATTTGAAGTGTCAAGAAAAGAGTAGTTGTCACGCTCAATAAATTGGTTCTAATGTTGACGCTTCGAAGAAGAATCACTTCTATGCTCTCCGCTCTAGAGGTAAGCAAGAGACTTCTCCCGATGTGGTGACCGGTATGTTGAAAGTCTTTTCTATTGATGTATACAATTTTCTTTATCTCCATGCTAGCTTGTCATTTTTTACACCTTTAGTAGCTTAAAAGTTTGAAATTTTCCCGATATCTTGAGTGAACGTTTCTCGGTGTCTACCCAGTAGGTGATTCGATTGTTGAAAAAAGAGTGTACAGAAATTGTCCTATAATGTTGCCCAATAGAGTTACTCATGTTGAACTAGTAGAACTTGATATGTATGATTTTGATCACATTTTGGGTATGGATTGGTTGCATTCTTTCTTTGCTTCTATAGATTGTAGAACAAGGGTGGTGAAGTTTAACTTTCCAAATGAGCCCGTTTTAATGTGGAAAGGGGGAAATTATATTCCTAGAGGTCGTATCATTTCTTGCTTCAAATTTTGTAAGATGATCTCTAAGGGGTGTTTATACCATATAGTAAGAGTCAAAGATCTAGACTCCAAAATTCATCCCATTGAGTCGGTCCCTGTCGTGAGGGAATTTTCATAGGTCTTTCCTACTGATCTTCCAGATATTCCTCCCGAACGGGAAATTGATTTTAGTATCGAATTGCTACCGGATATAAATCTCATTTCAATTCCTCCTTATTGGATGGCTCCGGCCGAATTAAAAGAGTTGAAGGCTCAACTAAAAGATTTACTACACATGGGCTTTATTCGGCCTAGTATTTCTCCGTGGGGTGCTCCAGTATTATTCGTGAAAATTAAGGATGGGTCTCTTAGAATGTGTATCGATTATACTCAACTCAAAAAAGTCACAATCAAGAAGAAGTATTCTCTCCCATGGATTGATGATATATTTGATCAACTCCAAGGTGCGAGATACTTTTTCAAGATTGACATGAGATCGGGATATCACCAACATAAGGTCAGAGGAAAAAACATTCCCAAGACGGCATTTCGAACAAGATATGATCACTATGAGTTCTTAATAATGTCCTTTTGTCACACCCGGGTCCTAGACCCTAGATGAGACCGGCATCGTTAACCTCTCAGAGGTCGCAGACAAGCCTCTTCTTAGCTTTCACCAGAATCATACAGTTAAACTTAACAGAAAATTTAAACCTTTTTAAATTTACTGAAGTGTACTTAGACTTCATATAATTCTTTCATAAGAGTGATATACTAGCAGCTCAAAAATAAACAACCATCTATTAACAGAAAGAACAATTGAAATGAAGAATTCATAATATCATTAATATTTGCCAAATCGGCCTTAATACAAAAGTTTGAACAAATGGTTGAAAGCAAACTCTAGGGACATCATCCAGTAGCTATGTATAATCTACTAAAGCTAGAAAATAAAGCGTAGGCATCCTCGAACTCAAGAGGACCAACCAAAGTCTGGAGGTACTAGTCAAAACAACTTCAACTGATCTTCAATCTTCTTTAAGGACCTGCACCTATAAAAATAGTAATTGTATATGGGTTAGTACACACTTGTACTAAGTATGGATTTATGCAAATAAACACATAAGGACAATGCATGATCAAGGAAAGCTCTTCCTATAGCAACATGCCATTTTTGGAAAGTGAAGTCACTTCACTTTCCTAATTCGTTATTTATGAATCATGCTATGAATATGACATATTTTCATGCATTTAAAGCAAACAACTGATTTTCTATATGAACATAAGACCTTGGAATCATGAACATAATTTTAGAATAAAGTCAAGCAAAATTTAATATTTTTGCTCCCCTTATGCCGAGAGCTCCCTCTCCCAGACTTAGTTTACTTTGCAGTCTTTTCTTCTATTTGTTGTGTAGTCCAATGATCTCCTTTGATACTATGTTTTACATACGAGTGCAATGATTCATTGTAGTCCCATTGCTACAATGAATCAAGTAAGTAATCCAAAAGAATAGGGAAATGATTTGACTAACCTACTCATAAGTTGTTCTTTCCATTATTGTTAAATTGGGCATGAAGTCTTTATAAGCCAGTATTTATTTGTTATGCCCATTCTTTGGTCATTTGCATAATATAAAGATGCGAGGGCATATATTCATACTCCAAGTGATGATTCATTATGTTTTACTCCCTTTATTGGCATAAACCAATAACTGTTAAAACTCATTCTTATCAAACAGTGATGATTTGATATTCTTATGCTTTTGCTTACTTAGTTCACTTTGAACTTACGTTTCTTCTTGTTTGATGTCATGTTCACTTTGAACATGCTATGTTGACTTAGGATATTCTTTTAAGACTTCTATTGGGATCTTTCTGTGCAATGCTTAAGAATGACTTAGATCAATACTTAGTCTAACCTCACCCTTTGGTCATCCTATCCGAACCCTCTCATCTTCCTAGTTCCTTCTTTCTTTCTTTCTTACTTTCTGAAAGAAATTTTTATCATTTAACCGACATAGATCATGTGAGCTAACATGAAATCCAGTGTCTTCCCCGAAAAGAGGTGGTTCACCGGCATAAGTGAAACCGAATACTTCCGAGCTTTCATAGGTGGATCCACTAGCTAGTAACCTATGCTGGCGACATAGTTCAAAGACTAGGAGAATTTGGATACCCTTATCCACCTTGGTGGTAGTCTCATCTCATGAGGCTTGCATGTGTTTGCACAAGCTCATTACTAGTCTATCGGTGCTTAGCTCAATTTATTATACTTTACAACTTTTAGAGTTGACTCATACACTATGGAAGATTTCTTCTATGAGGTATGCTTATATCAATGGATGACTTCTCATCCCTTTATATACTAAATGAATGTGAACTTAAATCTTACATTATCATCATGGTGTGAATGAAACTTGTCTCACGATTTCTAACACCCTCTTATTTGAGTATCTTTGACATAATTGTTTAGGTGCAAGTGAGACTTGTCTCACTTCCTTTAACATTCTTTACTTAGCTACTCGGCTAGTGTCTCCCAGTTAGGTCTTAGGATTTCGGGCACAGTAGTTAGTTCATTTTAGTTAGTCCTAGGTTAGTTAGCTAGTTAGGTAAGTTAGTTAGAGCCTAGGATTTTTTAGGAAGCTCGGCCACACGTGGCTTGACCCGACGCATGCCGGGCCCCTAACCTCTCTAATCGAATCGGTTGGGCTTGGTCGCTTGGTATCTCGGCCGGTAGCACATGTGCTTGCACATGTGTTGCAGTGCACTTTACTAACCGTGCACTCTGTAGTTGCACTTGGAAAGTTCACTTCTTGTCCCAAGGATCCTCACTATGTCCTTCGGTACTGCTTATTCTACATGATCATTTTAAATGATCATATGTTATGGTACCAAGGTTTGACATTTGGATGCCTTGTACCTAATGTGTGTAAGCGAAGAAATTAAGAATTTTAGCTTAGGGTCTTCATTGCAGGTATAATTCCAAAACAATCTTGGATTGGAGCATTTGAACATCAAAGTTTATTTTAAGTTACTTGTTAATACATAAAAATTGGCTAACACCCTTAAGCCAATATTGTGTAACATGCCCAATATTACTTAATATTGGGCATTGGGATGCCTATGTACACCAATACATATTATTAAAACCTAATAGACTCTTCACTAGACAAGTACATATTCTGGAATGTTACATTATCCCCCCCCCCTTAGGAACATTCGTCCCCTAATTACACTACACATCATTTTGAATCAAAAAGGGTATTTTCGAAAAACACATCAACATACTTGAAATTTTACTCTTTGTGAATATCTCATTCACAACTTACTATGGATGATGAACATCACTCAAAGCTTATCTGAAGCTTCGTATCTAAGATTGAGGATCTTCCTTATCAATCTCACTTTAAATCAATGCACATCACAACTCATGCGACACAAAAAATCATGTCAACGCTATACAAAAACTGCAACATGAGTGCAAGCATTAACTCATATTAACTCATATAGTGCAAGTATAAAACACACAGTCATGGACTTAAAACACCAAAACCGACTAATGCAATAAAATTTAAAATTTCATAAACAAAATCAGACTTAGGAAGAGTATATCTAACCTCAAAAACTGAACAAGTGAGGGTAACGGGATCTCATGTCTGCCTCGGCCTCCCATGTTGCTCCCTCAACAAGGTGGATCCTCCATAACACCTTTATGGTGGCAACATCCTTCTTCCTCATCTGCTTCACTTGGCGATCTAAAATTGTAACTAGAACCTCTTCATAAGAAAGCTTCTCATCAACTCCTAACCCCTCAACAGGCAGGATGGATGTTGGATAACCTAGACACTTTTTAAGCATCGAAACATGAAACACTGGATGAACAGATGCCAAGTAATTTGGTAACTTCAGTTCATAGGCAATATTCCCTACTCGCTGTAAGACCTCATAAGGACATATATACCTCAGACTCAACTTCCTTTTCTTACCAAACCTCATCACCCCTTTCATGGGTTATATCTTCAGGTAGACTTGATCACCTACCTCTAATTCAAGAGCCCTCTTCCTGTTATCAACATAGGATTTTTGACGACTCTAAGCAGTAGCCAATCTATCCCTGATCATTCTCACTTTTTCCATAGCCTCATGTATGATCTTAGGGCCAAGGATTAAAGACTCTCCTACCTCAAACCACCCAAATGAGGACCTACATCTTTTGCCATACAGTTCTTCAAAAGGTGTCATCGAAATACTGGAATGATAGCTACTATTATAAGAGAACTCAATCAGTGGCAAATGATCATCCCAACTCCCCTTGAAGTAAATAACACATGCTCTCAACATGTCTTCAAGGGTCTGAATGGTACGCTCTGCTTGTTCTTCCATCTGAGGATGAAAAGCAGTACTGTGCTTCACCTGTGTACCCAAGCTCTTTTGGAAAGATCTCCAAAAGTGAGAAGTGAACTGGGCTCCCCTATCCGAAATGATAGATAAAGGGATCCCATGCCACCTCACTATCTCATCAATATACAGCTTGGCATAATCTTCGGCCCTGTAAGTACACTTCACATGAATGAAGTGAGAAGATTTAGTCATCCTGTCAACAATGACCCAAATGGTGTGCAGACCAACCACAAAGTCCATATTAATAGACTCCCACTTCCATGTTGGGATCTCAATCGACTGGGTAAGACCTCCAGGCTGAAGGTGTTCGGCCTTAACCTGTTGGCAATTAGGGCACTCCTCCACAAACATAGAAATATCTCACTTCATAACTTCCCACCAATAGATCTCCTTGAGATCATGATACAACTTGGTGGAACCTGGATGAATGGAATACCTGGAGCCATGAGCCTCTGCAATAATATTAGGTCTGAGATTATCAATATTGGGCACACACATTCTGCATTGGTATCTAAGCACACCATCCCCCCTAGGGATAATGATTCATTCATCTTACTAAACACTGAGTCTTTCAACTCCATGAGTACTGGGTCGAGATGCTGCTTAGCTTTAACATCTACAACAAATGATGATTCGGAATTGAAATAAACTAAAACACCCCCACCTTATGTATCTGCCAGTCGTGCACCTAACCTAGCCAATTGGTGTACCTCTTTAACCAACTATTTCTTCTCATCATCAATATGAGACACACTGCCCATGCACAATCGTCTCAAAGCACCGGCCACTACATTGGCCTTACCTGGGTGATAGTGGACACTCATGTCATAATCCTTGAGCAGCTCTAGCCATCTTCTCTGACGAAAATTCAATTCTCTGTGTGTAAAAACATACTGAAGACTTTTATGGTTAGTAAATACATCAACATGTACACCATATATGTAATGTATCCAAAGTTTTAACGCAAATACCATTGATGCTAACTCAAGATCATGGGTAGGGTAATTCTTCTCGTGGATTTTCAACTGTCTTGATGCATATGCAATCACCTTGCCATCCTGCATAAGAACACATCCTAAACCTACTAGAGAAGCATCACAGTACACCAAATACCCTTCACCACTCCTCGACAATGTGAGAACTGGGGCTGAAGTGAGTCTGTCTTTGAGCTCTTGGAAGCTCTTTTCACAAGTTTCAGACCACTCAGATTTTGCTTTCTTCTTTGTTAAAGATGTCAATGGGTAAACAATAGAGGAAAAGCCCTCAACAAACCTGCGATAGTAACCAGCCAAACCCAAGAAACTCCAGATATAAGTAGGAGTGAGGGGTCTCGGCCAGTTCTTTACTGACTCAATCTTTTTAGGATCAACATCTGCACCCTGGTCGAACACAATATGACCAAGGAAGGTCACTGATCTTTGCCAAAACTCATATTTGCTGAATTTTGCATACAACTGATGTTCCCTGAGTACTTGCTATGTCATTCTAAAATCTTGTTCATGCTCATCTCTAGTCTTATAGTATATGAGAATGTCATCTACGAATACTATGAAAAAAAAATCAAGGAATTCACGGAAGACCCTATTCATAAGGTCAATAAATGTGGCTGGTGCATTAGTGAGACCAAATGACATGACAAGAAACTCGTAATTACCATACCTAGTACGGAAGGCAGTCTTAGGAATGTCCTCTCGTCTCACTCTAAGCTGGTGATACCCTGACCGGAGATCTATTTTAGAAAAGAAACTTGAACCTTGGAGCTGATCAAATAGATCATCAATTCTAGGAAGAAGGTATTTGTTGTTTGTAGTGACTTGGTTGAGTTTCCGATAATCGATACACATTCTAAGGGTTCCATTCTTTTTCTTAACGAACAACACTGGAGCACCCCATGGAGATATGCTAGGCTGGATGAAGCCCTTATCAAGTAGATCTTTTAAATGTAACTTCAACTCTTTGAGTTCAGCTGGAGCCATTTTATAGGGAGGAAGGAAAATTTGTTTGGTGTTGGGATCTAAGTCAACACCAAAGTCAATTTTGCGTTCAGGAGGGATTCCTGGTAAATCCTCCGGAAAGACATCTTGAAACTCATCCACTATGGAAACAGAGTCTATTGAAGGAACTTCATGTTCTAATTTATTGACTCTGACTAAGTGGTACAAATACCCCTTAGATAACATCTTATTGGCTTTAAGATGGGAAACTATTTGGCCTGCTGGATTTGAACTAGGCCCTGCCCATTCCAGCTCTAACTCATTAGGAAACTGAAACCTTACTACCCTGTTTCGTCAGTCTATGGTAGCATATCATTTATGGAGCCAATCCATACCCAAAATTATATCAATGTCAAGCATGGTTAATTCTATTAGGTCAGCATTGGTAAATCTATCAAGAACAATTATTGGGCAATCTATATATACGCTTTCAGCTCTAATGATGTCTCCTATGGGAGTACTAACTATAAAAGGTTCATGCAAGATCTCAGGAACCAAGTAAAATTTACTAGCTACTAAAGGAGTGACAAAAGACAAGGTGGATACTGGATCTAACAATGCATACACAGGAAAAGAAAAGACATGCAATCTACAAGTGACCACATCAGCTGACTTCTCCTTCTCTTCTCTACCTTTCAAAGCATAAAACTTGTTCCTCTTGGGAGGCTCGGCTGCAACAGTAGGATTAGGTAGAGGTTGAGTATCTGCCTTGGCTTGATTTATCACATTTGGGCAGTCCCTAATAATATGCCCACTCTTGCCGCACCCATAGCAGGCATTAGAACCTACCATGCACTCACCTCCACGCAAACAACCACAATTACCACACGACTTTCTATCACGCTAGGCATTTCAATCATTGCCCTTGTTGGGGCCAGACTTGCCCCCTTTGGCATTAGTGTTCCTGGAAGGAGTAGGATTACCTGAGTGCTGGTGCCCCTTCTTGAACTTGGGCCTGTCCTGGACTCCAAACGAACTCCACCAATGCTAGAACCAGCCTGATCCGAGGGCCTAGGGTTCTTGCCTTCTCGGCCTCTCTTTCTCCGATGACTCTCCTCCACCTGCTGTGCATGTGCCATCAACCTAGCAAGGTCCATGTTATCATGCAACATGGACGCCCGACATTCCTTCTCCAGATCCTCCGGTACACCAATACCAAACCTGCTCATCTCCTCCCTCCTACTGGACACCAGGGAAGAAGCATATTTAGAATGTTTAACAAACTTCAAGGAGTATTACTTGACTTACATACCTCTTTGACGTAGTTTGATGAACTCCTCAACCTTAGCCTCTCTCTGCTTTTTGGGAAATAACCTCTCCAGGAATGCAGTATTGAGAATGTCCTAAGTGATGTGTACTTCTCCTGGTGCTCGACCATCTACCCACATCTTGTACCATACCTGAGCCACATCATTGATTTGGTATGCAGCCAACTCAGCCTTCTCCTCTTAATTAACACCCATATAACAGAGAATCTTGTGGGCCTCGTCCACAAATTCATAGGGATCCTCATTGGTTCTGGACCCGAAGTAGACTTGAGGATTCATCCTGGTGAAATCTCTCAGTCTACTAGCCATGGTGATTGCATGTGGGTTCTCCCTGGGAGCACCCTCTCTAGTGGCCTGGGATGTGATAGCATGTGCCTGAGCAGTGATGGCTTGGTCCATCTGAACCAGTGCTGCTCTCACTTCTCCATCCGTTAACGCAGCTGGGCTGATAGACACTTGCACTCCAGCAGTTAGGGCTTGAGGAGGGGCTTGGTTTCCTCCATTAGCTGCTTCTCCAACTCTCCTGCCTGCGTTTATTCTTGTGTTCATTTTTCTACATGCACACACAAGAAGGAAGTTAATGCTAGAATGACACAAAATGTAAGAACTCTACACAACACTATAAAGAGTAGAAGAAGGGAAGATTCTTAACATCACTAAGCCTCTAAGTAAAGGTTGTAGTGAACTTCACAACCATAAGCTAGAAACTATGCGTGGTTGTTTTGAGCCTTAGTTCCTCGGTAATTTAACCTCATGCACTGATACCAAGTTTGTCACACCAGGGTCCTAGATCCTAGATGAGACCGACGTCGTTAACTTCTCAGAGGTCGCAGACAAGCCTCTTATTAGCTTTCATCACAATCTTACAGTTAAAATTAACGAAAAATTTAAAACTTTTTAAATTTACTGAAGTGTACTTAGACATCATATAATTCTTGCATAAGAGTGATATACTAACAGCTCAAAATAAACAACCATCTATTAGCAGATTGAACAATTGAAATGAAGAATTCATAATATCATTAATAGTTGCCAAACCGGCCTTAATACAAAAGCTTGAAAAAATATTTGAAAGGAAATGCTAGGGACACCATCTACTAGCTATGTCTAATCTACTAAAGCTAGAAAATAAAGCGTAGGCATCCTCGAACTTAAGAGGACCTACCAAAGTCTTGAGGTACTAGTCCAAACAGCTTCAACTGATCTTCAATCTTCTTCAAGGACCTGCACCTATAAAAATATTAATTGTATATGGGTTAGTAAACAATTGCACTAAGTATGGGTGTATGCACATAAACACATAACGACTATGCATGATCAAGGAAAGCTCTTCCTATAGCAACATGCAATTTTTGGAAAGTAAAGTCACTTCACTTTCCTAATTCGTTATTTATGAATCATGCTATGAATATGACATATTTTCATGCATTTAAAGAACACAACTCATTTTTTATATTAACATAATACCTTGGAATCATGAACATAATTTTAGAACAAGTCAAGCAAAATGTAATATTTTTGCTCCCCTTAGGCCGAGAGCTCCCTCTCCCAGACTTAGTTTATTTTTCAGTTTTTTTTTTGTGTAGTCCAATGATCTCCTTTGATCCTATGTTTTAATTACGAGTGCAAAGATTCATTGTAGTCCTATTGCTACAATGAATCAAGTAAGTAATCCAATAGACTAGGGAAATGATTTGACTAACCTACTCATAAGTTGTTTTTTCCATTATTGTTAAATTGGGCATGAAGTCTTTATAAGCGAATCTTTATTGGCTAAGCCCATTCTTTTATCATTTGCATAATATAAAGATGCTGGGGCATACATTCATACTCCAATTGATGAGTCATTATGTTTTACTCCCTTTATTGGCACAAACCAATAACTGTTAAAACTCATTCTTATCAAACAGTGATGATTTGATATTCTTATGGTTTTGCTTAATTAGTTCACTTTGAATTGACATTTCTTCTTGTTTGATGTCATGTTCACTTTGAACATTCTAGGTTGACTTAGAATATTCTTTTAAGACTTCCATTGGGATCGTTCTGTGGAATGACTAAGAATGACTTACAACATTACTTAGTCTAACCTCACCCTTTGGTCATCCTATCCGAACCCCCTCATCTTACTAGTTATTTCTTTCTTTATTTCTTACTTTCTTAAAGAAATGTTTAGCATTTAACCAACATAGATCATGTGAGATAACATGAAATCCAGTGTCTTCCCCATACTGAAGAGAGGTGGTTCACCGGCATAAGTGAAACCGAATACTTCCGAGCTTTCTTAGGTGGATCCACTAGCTAGTAACCTATGCTGGTGACATAGTTCAAAGACTAGGAGAATTTGGAGACCCTTATCCATAGTCTCATCTCATGAGGCTTACATGTGTTTGCACAAGATCATTACTAGTCTATCGGTTCTTAGCTCAATTTATTATACTTTACAACTTTTTGAGTTGACTTATACACTATGGACGCTTTATTCTAGTATGAGGTATGCTTATCTCAATGGATGACTTGTCATACCTTTCCTTAATTGATGAATGTGAACTTAAATCTTATCATCATGGTGTGAATGAGACTTGTCTCACAATTTCTAACACCCTCTTATGTGAGTATCTTTAACATAATTGTATAGGTGCAAGTGAGACTTGTCTCACTTCCTTTAACACCCCATTCTAGGTCAATTTCATAACTCATAAGCTTTTAGTTATTTCAATACTCACCTTATCTCGTTCAATGTTATTTGGTAGTCTTGTACCATTCTTTATGAAAGTTATAATGACTTATTCAATGTGTTACTACGTTCACAAGTTCATTTAGATAGGGTATGTTGGGACTTGTCCCAATAATTTGCATGCCCTAGGTTATGAGTTCACTGAGTTACATCTTGTCAAGTCAATCTTTAACATGTATTTAGCCTTACAAGAAACATCATAATTTACATTAGCCATGTAAGATTGGTATGACTTAATCATTGGCCAATTCTATTACATATTTTGGAAATAATATTGCTTGCCAATTTATTGGCATAAATCAATCTTTCACTAAACCCTTGTCATGATATTATCACTAGTGAAGTCAATTAACTTCATGTATATACTATAGTAATCTCATCATTTTAAGCAAGCCAACGTTTAACATTTGATTAGCTTATAAGAATAATTCAGTGCTTAGTTTGGCAAAGCTATAAAGTTGATTTGGCATTGAAGATTCATTTAGTAGCTTTGATTCTCATTATTATTTCTTCTTGGAAACATTGTATTCCAAACACTTACAAACATATCTACTGTAAACACACACAGTAATAAAAACCTTCATTCATATCACGACCGAAGTCTAGACCCCAGACGAGACCGGCGTCGTTGACCTCTTAGAGGTCGCAGACAAGCCTACATACGTCATCGTTACTTCATCTAGGTTAATTTTAGTGGAAAATTTGAACTTTTTGTTACTTAACATTCATGTAAGACATTCTACTTAAACTCATAAACGTTCACAATCAACCATGTAATATTAAGATCATCAAATGAAAGAAATAGTTCCATACTGCATTAAGTGTATACTTGCCAAAATGGCACCAATACAATGTCTGAAATAAGATGAGAAAGAAACGCTAGTGGAGCATACTCCACTAACTCAAACCTATATCAAAGCTAGAATATTATGGGCAAGCTTCCTCGAAAGCATGAGGGCCTACCAAATCCGGATGAATGCTCCACGTCTGGATAGCTGGAACGTCGTACTGTAAGCTCTAACGTCCACCTGTGCCTGCACCTAAAAGTAGAGATTGTATGGGATTAGTACACACTTGTACTACGTATGGGTATATGCAAGCACACACCTAGGACATGCATGAGTAAGAATAGATCTTTCCTAACAACATGATTTATGGAAAGTCAAGTCAGTGGACTTGTCAAATTTGGATAAGGAAAGTCAGTGGACTTGCCAAATTTTTATTAGGAAAGTAAGTGGACTTGCCAAATTTGGATTAGGAAAGTCATGCCATGCGAGTAACATGCATCATCATACTTATCATTTTGCAAGCAGCACATAACGTATTGCACATATCATATCACGTAGTTCATATCATTCTTTCATATGCCATGAGACCTTGGAATCATGGACTTGACATTAGGACTTCCCAAAATGAGGGCTCAACATATGGAACCTCAACTAGGGAGCCTTCTTTAGCAAACACAGAGTCTGCTTCATTCATTCATACGTACTTCATTTCATTCATTCATATACTAGTGCAATCACTAGTCATACCTAGGATGTAGTTTAAGACTCTCATATGGTTTGCTGTGCAATGACCAAGAATAACCTAGTGTCATTACTTAAGTCTATCTCACCTCTTGATTATCCTATCCTAACACTTTTGGTATCGTTCATTTTATTATGTGCATCATTTGAGGCTGGCCTCATTTTTTCTTTGGGAACTTTAACCTTAACCGACATAGATCATGTGATCATCATGAAATCCAGTGTGTAATCCCCACACCGAAAAGAGGTGGAATCATTGGCCAAAGTGAACCAAAACATGCTAGCGTATATAGAGAGTCGAACCCTACTAGATCCCTATATTGGCAGTATAGGTTAAAAGACTAGGAGATATAAGGAGACCCATACCCTGCATGTCGGACAGTCTTATCTCATAAGAGTTACGTGAACCTCCGCCCTTCTCGAAGGAAGGCATCACCGCTCATAGCTAGCCTATTAGTGCTCAGTATAAAGTTCCATTACACTCAACTCATACATCATGGAAGCTGGCTTCTAGCATGAGGACATCATAGCTCATTAGATGATTTCTCATCTCATCATTAGTATTAAGTATGCATTAACTTCAATACTTTCATTAGACTGTTCATAGAGACTGGTCTCTTCATTAGCTTTACACTCTCATAGGTGAGTACGTTTAGGTAACATTTACTTAGGCTCATTTGAGATTGCTGTCATCTTTCACATTTGCCTCTTATAATATTATCACCTTATTCATTAACTTTAACACATTTGATTTTCATATTTACTCACCATTTTACGTGAATTTTCATTTCATCGTATTCCAATGCACTTGGCTCTTTAGTGTGTGTCACACTCTTACTTGACCCCTCTGGGGTTTCATTATATCATCACATAATATCTTAGGGTCACTTACTTTTTAAATGTATTCTAGACTTATGAGTCCACACATACAAGCCATGAGGCTTCATTCATAGTGTATCTAAGTGATTCATATTTACCCAAGATTATGTGGTACAATACTTATGCATCTTGTAGGTATGCCAAGATATTGATTCCGATCTTTAGAGGCAGCATTCATTAAATAATTGTTTACGTATGACTTATGTGTCAATACGGAATTGGGCAAGGGAACCTGATTTCGAATCCCTTGGGCAACACTTAATCTTATATTAAACTTGGTGATTGCATTTATTAGATTTAGGGGACCCTAGTTCGATCCCCATCATCCCCGTAATATTTTCTTTCTTTTTCTCCTCTATTTTTCGTCCAAGTTATGGAGGTTGTGGGATCAATCACCCACAAGCTCATTCTTTGTCTCTTGAATTATCTTTTAACTTTCTCACCTATCCAAGAGGTTGTGGGTTCAATCCCCATTCACCTGATTTTATATTTCTCCTTTATTTTCCTCCTAACTCTCTCATCTATTCAAGAGGTTGTGGGTTCAATCCCCACTCTCCACATTTATTTTTCTCCTTTATTTTTCGCCTAACTCTCTCATCCATTCAAGAGGTTGTGGTTTCAATCCCCACTCTCCACATTTATTTTTCTCCTAACTCTCTCATCCATTCAAGAGGTTGGGGGTTCAATCCCCACTCTCCACATTTATTTTTCTCCTTTATTTTTCTCCTAAATATCTCATCCATTCAAGAGGTTGGGGGTTCAATCCCCACTCTCCACATTTATTTTTCTCCTTTATTTTTCTCCTAAATATCTCGTCCATTCAAGAGGTTGGGGGTTCAATCCCCACTCTCCACATTTATTTTTCTCCTTTATTTTTCTCCTAACTCTCTCATCCATTCAAGAGGTTGGGGGTTCAATCCCCACTCTCCACATTTATTTTTCCTCTCATTTTTTCCATGAATTTTTTATGTAATTTACATTTGGTGAGGTCTTGGATTCAATTCCCAATGACCTAACAATTTTACTTTTTTTTTAAATTAGTCATTTTGGCCGAGACTACTAATTTCCAGCAAGCTGGAAATTTGGTCTCTTCCAATCCATTTTTCTCTCTTTCTTTTATTGATTTTTTTGTAGAATTTTGAGTGACATTCAGTCTGCCACCTTAATATTTTATGAACATCACGTTTTTAGCATTTTTACACACGCAAAACACAACATTTAACATATAAATTTCAGGCAGCAAACATAGTCAAATTTTCAGCACACACATGCTCAAAACAGTCCACTTAATGCACTTTTCCGGAATATATTTTTCATACTTTACATGATTTCTTACCACACATTCAACACATAATCACAACAAGACCTAACATTATCAATCAGAAGACATACCAACGCATGTTTTGAATCGTTCAAAGAAGCTAATGACAGGGGCATGCAACGGGGACAACCTTAGTCTTTCAATCGTGATTTAAACTAAACCTTAAGGGTCTCTTGGGAAAGGGACCAAGAGAGAAGAAAACCCATACCTTAATGTCATTCAAAACTTGTTTAAATGCTGCCAATTTACCATGAAACCAAGCCTCACCACGTAAACTTCAAGCTTAATCCCGTCAAGAACTTGTTCATTTTTGTTTTTAGCTTAGTTTTTTCGTTTGAGTTTTTGTGTGTAAGTTCTTCAAGAGTGATGAACTATTATTTTCAGTTATTTTAATGATAAAAACGTGAGAATGAGAGTGAGAGACGTGAGAATGAGAGGATTATGATTATGATTAGGATTAGAAGAGTTAGGTGGAGACTAAGTCAAACTAGGACTCCTCATTATTTATTAATTTTATTATTAAAAATCTAATTTTTCCCTTACTTATATTAGCTTTTTAAATATTAATTAATTCAACTAATTCACTTAATAAAATTAAATCAATTTAATCCTTGCTTCCACCAAGGCTCGAACCCGGGTGAAGCTAGATTTTGCTTAAAGGGTCAAATTCGGTAACCTCTACCCGAATTGCCCCTCCACCAAATTAATTAATTAATTAGTTAAATATTTCAGGTAATTACAATACTACCCTTAGCCTAGAAAAGACCATTTTACCCCTAGACCCTCTAAACTTAAGATTACCCCTTTTTAAGTCTGGTTAAGACTCATCCGGGTAAATCTTCATATTCTGGTGCCCTACATGGCTGGACCCAACCTTTCCTAGATCAACTAACTCACCAATTTAGTTGGATTGGTTGTTGCAGAGGTTCAGAGGTCTGGTTCTACGCGCATCAATTCCTGTTAACCTGATCTAATCTAGGCATTCTAGATACATTAGACATTACTTAGCATAGTCATTTTTAGGTTTGTTACATTATTCCCCCCTTAGGAACATTCGTCCCCGAATGACACTACACATCATTTTAAAATAAAGAGGGTGATTTTCGAAGATATCTTAACACACTTGAGACTTTACGCTTTGTGAATTTCTATTTCACACTTACTCTGGATAATGCATATTACTCAAGCTTATCTGAAGCTTCATATTTGATATTGAGGAACTTCCTTCTCAATCGCACTTAACTTGATGCACCTCACAACTCATGCAACACAAAAATCATGTCCACGCTATACAAAAACAGCAACATGACATGCAAGCATGAATTCATTTTAACTCACATAGTGCAATTATTAGTCATACGATTATGGACTTACAACACCAAGTCGACTATTGCACTAAAACTTAGAGTTTCTTAAACAAAACCAGCCTTAGGAGGAGTATATCTAACCCCTTAGATAACATCTTGTTGGCCTTAAGATTTGAAATTATATGGCTTTGTTGGATTGATCCACGGCCTGCCCATTTATACCCTATCTCATTTGGCAACTGAAACCTCACTACATTGGTTTGATAGTCTATGGTAGCATAACACTTATGGAGAAAATCCATACCTAAGCTATTTAATGCCTTTTATTGGTGAATATCTGATTCACATATTAGTAGGTTGGTGCACATCCTTGAAGCCTACTACCAGCTTTGCATTAATAGACTAAGGAACTCCTTCCTAAACTAGTCTCATCAAAGCATACAACATAAATAAACACACAAGTCAGCAACCAACATGATGACTCCAACATATTAACTTCATACTAGTGCATAAAACCATACACATGAAAAACTAATTTATGCTACGCACCCGAGACATCACCAGAGGTGTCTTCCCCTACACCCCTAGACTTGAGTGCGAAGAATCGTTTCCTCCTTGGAGCCTCTTCACTTGGACCATTCGGCTGAACTTTCTCCTTCCCTTTTTCTCGACCTCTCATATACGGACAATCCTTCATCATGTGACCTGGTTTTCCACAATTGTAACAAGCGTTAGAGCCCCTCCTACACTCTCCTCCATGAAGTTTGCCACACTTCCTACAAGGTGGCCTCTCATGAGGTGTATCTACTTCACTATTTATCTTAACTTTGGGCTCTGAATCCCTTTCATAGCGACCCTTGGATGAACTTGACTCCCCTTGGTGGGAGAGTCCTTTCTTAAACATTGGCTTATACATGATTTCAGTACTACTCCTCCTTAAAAAATTCTTCTCATCTTGCCTTGACATGTTCCCTGCCCTAGTATGCTTCCTCTTCCTATTTTCCTCCACTTGTTGGACATAGACCATAAACCTGGAAAAGTCTATGCTCGCATGCAGCATAGATGCCCTACACTCCTCCTCGAGATTCTCAGCAATCTTAGATGCAGTGTAAACGAGAGGATTCATCCTCGTGAAGTCCCTTAACTTGTTAGCCATGGTGCTGGCAGGTGGGTTCTCTCTGGGAACACCTCGTTGCTCCACCTGGGCTGTCATAGCCTGAGCTTGTAAAGTGATGGCTTGGGCCATCTGTGCCAGGGCTGTCCTCACTTCTCCATCTGTCAATCCAGCTGGGTTAACATGCATCTCCATTCTAGCAGCTGGGTCCTGGGGAGGAACTTGGTTGCCCCCAGCAACTGCTTCTCCTCTTCTCCGACCAGCGTTACTCCTTGCGTTCATTTTCTGAAAAAGTAGAATTGATGTTAGATACGCTCATAACACCAAGGAATCAGACATTAGAGAAAGCACGATAAGATCAGAAGAAGGGAAATTTTCCTGTGCATCATGCAGTCTCTAATTTAGGATAGTGGTGCACTTCACTACCATGACTTAGAAAATACTCAATGTGGTTGATGTGAACTTATTATTTTTGGAATTTAACCTAGTGCTCTGATACCAACTTTGTCATGACCGAAGTCTAGACCCCAGATGAGACCGACGTCGTTGACCTCTCAGAGGTCGCAGAAAAGCCTACATACATCATCGTTACTTCATCTAGGTTAATTTTAGCGGAAAATTTGAACTTTTTGTTACTTAACATTCATGTAAGACATTCTACTTACACTCATAAACATTCACAATCAACCATCTAATATTAAGATCATCAAATAAAAGAAATAGTTCCATACTGCATTAAGTGTATACTTGCCAAAATGGCACCAATACAATGTCTGAAATAAGATGAGAAAGAAACGCTAGTGGAACATACTCCACTAACTCAAACCTATATCTAAGCTAAAATATAATGGGCAAGCGTCCTCAAAAGCATGAGGGTCTACCAAATCCGGATGAATGCTCCACGTTCGGATAGCTGCAACGTCGTACTGTAAACTCTAACGTTTACCTGTGCCTGCACCTAAAAGTAGATATTGTACGGGATTATTACACACATGTACTAAGTATGGGTATATGCAAGCACACGCCAAGGACATGCATGAGTAAGAATAGATCTTTCCTAACAACATGATTTATGGAAAGTCAAGTCAGTGGACTTGCCAAATTTGGATTAGGAAAGTCATTGGACTTGCCAAATTTGGATTAGGAAAGTCATGCCATGAGAGTAACATGCATCATCATACTTATCATTTTGCAAGCAGCACATAACGTATTGAACATATCATATCACGTAGTTCACATCATTCTTTCATATGCCATGAGAGCTTGGAATCATGGACTTGACATTAGGACTTCCCAAACTGAGGGCTCAATATATGGGACCTCAACTAGGGAGCCTTCTTTAGCAAACACAGAGTCTGCTTCATTCATTCATATGTACTTCATTTTCATTCATTCATATACTAGTGCAATCACTAGTCATACCTAGGATGTAGTTTAAGACTCTGATCGGGTTGGCTGTGCAATGACCAAGAATAACCTAGTGTCATTACTTATGTCTAGCTCACCTCTTGATTATCCTATCATAACACCTTTGGTATCGTTCATTTCATTATGTGCATCATTTGAGGCTGGCCTCATTCTTTCTTTGGGAACTTTAACCTTAACTGACATAGATCATGTGATCATCATGAAATACAGTGTGTAATCCCCACACCAAAAAGAGGTGGAATCACCGGCCAAAGTGAACCAAAACATGCTAGCGTATATAGGGAGTCGAACCTTGCTAGATCCCTATATTGGCAGTATAGGTTCAAAGACTAGGATATATAAGGAGACCCATACACGGCATGCCGAACAGTCTCATCTCATGAGAGTAACGTGAACCTCCGCCCTTCCCGAAGGAAGGCATCACCGCTCATAGCTAGCCTATCGGTTCTCAGTATAAAGTTCCATTACATTCAACTCATACATCATGGAAGCTGGATTCTAGCATGAGGACATCATAGCTCATTAGATGATTTTCCATCTCATCATTAGTATTAAGTATGCATTAACTTCAATACTTTCATTAGAGTGTTCATAGAGACTGGTCTCTTCATTAGTTTTACACTCTCATAGGTGAGTACGTTTAGGTAACATTTACTTAGGCTCATTTGAGATTGTTGTCATCTTTCACATTAGCCTCTTATCATATTGTCACCTCATTCATTAACTTTAACACATTTGCTTTTCATAATTACTCACCATTTTACGTGAATGTTCATTTCATCGTATGACAATGCACTTGGCTCTTTAGTGTGTCACACTCTTACTTGACCCCTATAGGGTTTCATTATATCATCACATAATATCTTAGGTTCACTTACTTTTTAAATGTATGCTAGACTTATTAGTCCACACATACAAGCCATGAGGCTTCATTCATAGTGTATCTAAGTGATTCATATTTACCCAAGATTATGTGGTACATGACTTATGCATCTTGTAAGTATGCAAAGATATTGATTTCGATCTTTAGAGGCAGCATTCATTAAATAATTGTTTACGTATGACTTATGTGTATATACAAAATTGGGCAAGGGAACAGATTTCGAATCCCTTGGGCAACACTTAATCTTATATTAAACTTGGTGATTACATTTTTCAGATTTTGGGGACCCTAGTTCGATCCCCATCAGCCCAATAATATTTCCTTTCTTTTTCTCCTCTATTTTTCGTCCAAGGCATGGAGGTTGTGGGATCAATCCCCCACAAGCTCATTCTTTTTCTCTTGATTTATATTTTAACTTTCTCACCTATCCAAGAGGTTGTGGGTTCAATCCCCATTCACCTCATTTTATATTTCTCCTTTATTTTCCTCCTAACTCTCTCATCTATTCGAGTGGTTCTGGGTTCAATCCCCACACTCCACATTTATTTTTCTCCTTTATTTTTCTTCTAACTCTCTCATCTATTCAACAGGTTGTGGGTTCAATCCCCACTCTCCACATTTATTTTTCTCGTTTATTTTTCTCCAAACTCTCTCATCCATTCAAGAGGTTGGGGGTTCAATCCTCACTCTCCACATTTATTTTTCTTCTTTATTTTTCTCCTAACTCTCTCATCCATTCAAGAGGTTGGGGGTTCAATCCCTACTCTCCACATTTATTTTTCCTCTCATTTTTTTCATGAAATTTTTATGTAATTTACATTTGATGAGGTCTTGGTTCAATTCCCAATGACCTCACAATTTTAATTTTTTTAAAAAAATTAGTCATTTTGGCCGAGACTACAAATTTCCAGCAAGCTGGAAATTTGGTCTCTTCCAATCCATTTTTCTCTCATTCTTTTGTTGATTTTTTTGTAGCATTTTGAGTGACATTTAGTCCACCTTAACTTTTTATGAACATCACATTTTTAGCATTTTTACACATGCAAAACACAATATTTAACATACAAATTTGAGGCAGCAAACATAGTCAAATTTTCAGCACAGAAATGCTCAAAACAGTCAACTTAATGCACTTCTTCGGAATATATTTTTCATCCTTCACATGATTTCTGACCACACATTCAACACATAATAACAACCAGACCTAACATTATCTATTAGAAGACATACCAACGCATGCTTTGAATCGTTCAAAGGAGCTAATGACAGGGGCATGCAACGGGGACAATCTTAGTCTTTCAATCGTGATTTAAACTGATCCTTAAGGGTCTCTTGGGAAAGGGACCAAGAGAGAAGAAAACACATACCTTAATGTCATTCAAAACTTGTTTAAATGCTGCCAATTTACCATGAATCCAAGCCTCACCACCGAAACTTCAAGCACAATCCCGTCAAGAACTTGTTGTTGATTTTCGTTTTTAGCTTAGTTTTTTCGTTTGAGTTTTTGTGTGTAAGTTCTTCAAGAGTGAAGAACTATTATTTTCAGTTATTTTAATGATAAAAACGTGAGAATGAGAGTTAGAGACGTGAGAATGAGAGAATTAGGATTATGATTAGAATTAGGAGAGTTAGGTGGTGACTAAGTCAAACTAGAACTCCTCATTATTTATTAATTTTACTATTAAAAATCTGATTTTTCCCTTACTTATATCAGCTTTTTAAATATTAATTAATTCAACCAATTCACTTAATAAAATTAAATCAATTTAATCCTTGCTTCCACCAAGGCTCGAACCCGGGTGAAGCTAGATTTTGCTTATAGGGTCAAATTCGGCAACCTCTACCCAAATTGCCCCTCCACCATATTAATTAATTAATTAGTTAAATATTTAGGGTAATTACAATACTACCCTTAGCCTGGAAAAGACCATTTTACCCCTAGAGCCTCCAAACTTAAGATTACCCCTTTTTAAGTCTGGTTAAGACTCATCCGGGTAAATCTTCATATTCGGGTGCCCTACATGGCTGAACCCAACCTTTCCTAGCTCAACTAACTCACCAAGTTAGTTGGATTGGTTGTTGCAGAGGTTCAGAGGTCTAGTTCTACGCGCATCAATTCGTGTGAACTCGATCTAATCTAGGCATTCTAGATACATTAGACATTACTTAGCATAGTCATTTTTAGGGTTGTTACAATTCCTATCAACAGTAAACTGAATTTCATAAACGACTTATAACAATTTCATCTTCTCGAACATAATTAGGTATTACAACATTTCTTATCTCATGTGAATGATACTCTAATCATATGGATCTAACCTATAGGTCTCATTCGACATTATCAAACCACAAAAACCAAAACATAATGATCAGTTAGCACCACATACGAACAAGATGCACGAGATTTGAATTATACATACTACTAGAATCGGAAATAGGGAGAACTAGGCAGATGAACATTCGACAATTTCATTGGGAACAACCCTAGTTTCAGTTTTCTTGAATTCAAGAAGTTCGAAAAGTCTCATGGGGAAAGGAATCCAAGAGAGAAACCCATACCTTACTGTACAATTGAATCTACAAAGATCACCCTGTTCTTTGCACGAAAATCTTGAAGAATTACCTTGAAATCGCCTAAGGAGAACCGAGTGTATTTTTCTGTTTTTCTTACGTTTGCTCACTGTTTTTCAGTCGTGAGTTTCTACTAGATAAACGTGAGTCTAAGTCTTAGGAACTGAATATTGACTAATTCAACTTAGGCTGATTAACTTAATTAAATATCAATTAGCTAATTACCAAAACACTCCTCATAAATTAACTAAAAATAGGAGAGCATTTGACTTAGCCAAGTTCTGAAAATTTTCTAAGGGTCTCGAGTTTGACCATGAATTTAAATTAATTAATTAAGTTGCTAATTTAATTAATTAAGTGACTTAGGGTAATTACTAAAGTACCCCTAAGTCACTAGGACCATAACCAACCCCTTTGGACCATCCTAGGTTAGATACTAGGATGTTTCTTTAGTTAGCTACTCGACTAGTGTCTCCCGGTTAGGTCTTAGGATTTCGGGCACACTAGTTAGTTCATTTTAGTTAGTCCTAGATTAGTTAGGTAGTTAGGTAAGTTAGTTAGAGTCTAGGATTTGTTAGGAAGCTCGGCCCCACGTGGCTTGACCCGACGCGTTCCGGCCCCTAATCACCCTAACCGAATCGGTTGGGCTTGATCGCTTGGTCTCTCGGCCGGTAGCACATGTGCTTGCACATGTGTTTCCATGAACTTTCCTAACCGTGCACTATGTAGTTGCACTTGGAAAGTTCACTTCTTGTCCCAAGGATCCTCACTATGTCCTTGGGTACTGCTTAATCTACATGATAATTTTAAATGATCATGTGCTATGGTACCTAGGCTTGACACTTGGATGCTTTGTACCTAATGTGTGAAGCGAAGAAATTAAGAATTTTAGCTTAGGGTCTTCAATGCAGGTAAAATTCCTAAACAAGATTGGATTTGAGCATTTGAACATCAAAGTGTATTTTAAGTTACTTGTTAATACATAGAAATTGTCTAACAGCCTTCAGCCAATATTCTCTAACATGCCCAATATTACTCAATATTTGGCATTGGGAAGCCTGTGTACCCCAATACATATTCTTAAAACCTAATAGACTCTTCACTAGAAAAGTACATTTTCTAGAATGTTACACCTTTTGTCTCACTAATGCTTTGACGAAATTTATGGACCTAATGAATAGGGTGTTTCAAAGTTACCTATATTCATTTGTGATTGTCTTCATTGACGACATCTAGGTATATTCTAAAAATGAGGGTGAACACATGGACCATTTGAGAGTGGTGTTACAAGTGCTTAAAGAACACCAATTGTTTGCCTAGTATAGCAAATGTCAATTTTGGTTGAGCTCATGTAAGATCCCAAATATTACTTAGGTAAACTAGAGACTAACATGGTTTTCATGATCTACTAATGTCCTAAAATTGTCTATAATGTGGTATTGAGGCAGTGTCTAAGATTTTAGGTGCATTATGAGTCAAACGTCAAGGGACGACTAAGACGTTTGACGACTAAGTCACCTGTGTGCCTCATATGTGGTTTTATGTTTTTAGGTGTGATTCATGAAGTTATAAGGTCCCTAAATGTGGTATTATTTTGTATATAGGGAGTGTGTCAAGTTTCGTGAAGTTTGGAGGTCAAACGTCCAAGAACATCCATAATGTTCGAAAGGTTTGCGTTGAAATGACCTTGTGTGTCTAAGCATGTTTCGTTGAGTTTTAAGTGTTCCTTTTAGATGAAATTCATGTGAGAGGTCCTAAACTCGTATAATAGCATTTTCGAGTTGGAAAAGTCCGGTCAAACATCCCCAAAGACCATCCAAGGGTCCTTGAGGAAGGACCCTTTTATTGAGCCAAGATTGCCTAGACAGCCCCAAAAGACGGAGGCAATCGATGCATAGTGGGCCAGTTGACTCCCCGTCGAAGGAGTATCGTGGGTCATAATTTAGGTATCGGGAAGAGGAAGACAATGACCAGCCTAAGTCCCAAACCACGGACCAGCAGGACGGTCCGTTGGTCAAGGGACGGGCTGTCGATGGTCTTCTGTCTGTGAAGGATGTCTCCTGCGTGCAGTCACTGTAAGTTCAAGGGGTGAATTGGTAAATTCACCGTACATCCAAATAAGAAGATCGGAGGTTCCTTAAGGGTCTTTTAGGTATTTTATACATGCATATAAGTCTTTAACACATAGAAGAATTCATTCTTCAAAATCAAAACCCTAAAATCCCTTAGAAATTCCTTAAGACTCCATTAAAGCCAAAAACTCAAGGAAGAGCTTGGATTGAATATTTGAGTGGTGATTCTTAATCAAATTGGAGGATTAACATCATTCACGTATGTAGTGTACCCGAACACTAGGATTCACCCGGATGAGTCTTAACCGGACTTAGAGGCTTAGTCCTAGGTTTTAAGGGTTCTAGGGGTATAAAGGTAATTTTGGGTATAGGGGTAGTATGTAATTACCCTAGTCTGATATTTAATTAATTAAATAAAGATATTCATTATTCAAAATAAATCAAATCTCGGTGGTCAAACCCGAGATTGACCTTACCTCCACACTCGGGTTAGAGCAGAGTTGGAGGCATAAGAGGGCACGAATTAATTGATTAAAAATTAATTAAAATAAGGTGGGGCATTATAATAACTTAATATATATTTTATAATCTTATTTTAGCATTTTAATTGTGTTGAATAAGTCAACAACAATTCCCACAGAAGGGGAGCATGACTCCCACTTGGAGTGTGCTTCATGCCCACTCTTAATTCTTTATATTAATCCTAAAAACATTTTCATCCTTACCTCACAATTCAAAAACAGAAAACAAACGTATACTCACTGTTCTAAACGTATTCTTTACTGCATCCATCAAAAACAAAAGGAAAAAAATTCGTACGCCTAAGTGTTATACGTAAAGAACTTCACTTGGGAACAAGAATCAAAGCTCGGAAGAAAGGTTTGTGGGTGGGTGGAGGCGTGTGGTTGTGGCTGGTTGTAAAGGCTGAAAAGGTATGGGTTTTCTTCTCTCTTGGTCTCTTTCCCAAGAGTCACCTAAGGTTCAGTATGTATTCCAATCGAAAACTAAGGTTGCCCCCGTTGGATGCCCCTGTCATTAGATCCTCTGAAAAGTGATGCATGCGTTGGTATGTTTGCTCATATACAATCTTAGGAACGTTTTTAATTGTGTGTAATGTGATGTTCCCAGACAGCGTATGATCATTTTATGTGTGTCCGACTGTATGTATGTTTTATGTACACAATAATGCTAAATATCATGAGAAGCATATTACAAATTGTTTTCAAGAACGTGGTGAATTAGGTTCTATGTATTTGTTGTGTTATTAGCATATGATGCTGAAATCGTGATGTTCATGAACAAGAAAATAAAAGTAAATTCCTTAACGAATTTGTTAAAAGTTTATGTAAAACTCTAAGCTAAAACGCCTAAGCTAAATGCAAAGAAAGTTAATTAAAGGCATATGGTAATGGAGTATAGTTTCTGCTATTCACTAGTAAAAATAAAGAAAAATATATGCTCCCATAGAGGGTGGAACTCGAGACCTTAAGGTCCTAATACTAAGAGATCAACCCTGAAAATAAAATAAAAGAAAATAGGGTGAGAGAGGGGATTCGAACTTCAGCAGGGTGAAAGAAGCCTGAAATTAAAAGAAAAAGAAAATAGTGAGGGAAGGGGGATTTGGACTCGGCTCCTTGGCCAAGGGTGTGAGATACACAAATCTCACACCAAAATAAAATAACAAAAATTGAGGCCACTGGGATTCGATCCCAGATCCTCTTGGCCGAATGAGTGAAGTCATCTAGCACTCCAAATAATTTAAAATAAAATGCTGCCTAAGGGATTCAAACATGGGTCCCTTGACTGAAATTGTGAGACACATTAAAATGAAATAAAATGCAGCCACTAGGGATTGAACTTGGGTCCCTTGGCTGCATGTGTAAAATGCATAAGTCTTACACAACATATACTTATATTGTCATGAAACACACAGTCAATTATGAGTAACCCGAATTGGGTAAGACTATGAGTTAATGTTAAGATTATTAAATGAACATTCACATAATGAGGTTAGTAATTATATTATACTATGATGCTAATGAAAATAGTGACAACATGATAAGAGGCTAAGATGAATGGTGAGACAAGTCTCAACCAAGCCTAAGTCAAGGTCACCAAAAGTACTCACCTAAGAGAGTGTTGAACATTAAGAGAAAAGTCTCAATCATATTCTATATGTATGTGTAAGGACAATTCACACTTAATACGTAAAGAAGAGATAAGAAATCATATAATGAGCTATGAATACCTCATGCTAAGAAGCAAGCTTCGATGATGTATGAGTTGAATGTAAATAGGAACTTTGAACTAAGCACCGATAGACTAGCAATGAGTGGTGATGCCTTCCTTATGGAAGGGCGGAGGTTCACATAAATCTCATGAGATGAGACTGTCCACCAAGGTGGGTATGGGTCTCCTTAAATCTCCTAGTCTTTGAACTATGTTTCCAACATAGGGAACTAGCTTGGTTCGAACCCATAAAGCTAGCATGTTTTGGTTTCACTTTGGCTAGTGACTCCACCTCTTTTCGGTGTGGGGGAGACACCGGATTTCATGATGCTCGTATAATATATGTCGGTTAAGGTTGAAGTTCCTTAAAGTATTAAATATAATGAATTGAACGATACCGAAGGGGTTTGTGCAAGACAATCAGGAGGTGAGACCGGACTAAAGTATTGACATTAGGTCATTCTTGGTCATTGCACTTCATGATCCCGATGAGAGTCTTAAACTTCATCCTAGGTATAACTGGTGTTCACATAAGCCTATGAATGAATGAAATGAATAATGTGAAGTACAAATGAATGAATGAAGCAGGATCTGTGATTGCTAAAGGAGACCCTCAGATTGAGATCCCATATGTTGGGACCTCACTTGAGATGTCTTAATGCTACGTCCATGATTCCAAGGTCTCATGGATATGAAATTTATACTATATGAAACATGAAATGTATATTAGTGAACCAATGTGTGTATGATGTGTGACATATTCATGGCATGACCTTCCTATTACGAAATAGTAAAAGTCAAGAGACTTGACCTTCTAAGAAAGCATGTTGATTAGGAAGAGCCATCCTTGGTCATGCATTACCTTTATGTGTTGTTTCATGTACCCATACTAGTACAAGTGTGTACTAATTCCATACAATATTACTATTTTAGGTGCAGGCTCAGGTGGACGTTAAGGGTATCATTGCAGTTGTTCGGACTCAGAGATTTCATCTGGACTTGGTAGGTCCTCATGCATTCGAGGATGCCTGCCTTTATATTTCTTGCTTAGTAGTAGGTTTGAACTAGTGGGGTAGGTTGCACTAGTGTTTCTTTCCTATTTTTTTCTGATGCTTGTAATGATGCCGTTTTGGCAAGTATTACTTATGACATGAGATTTCCTTTCTTTAAAGTTGCATGATCTTATAATTAGATGGTTGATGTATGAGCACTGAACCTTCTTACAAATATGCGTTTATATGAAGTCTATGTATAATTCAACTACAAACAAAAAGTTTTAAATTTTTTCGCTAAATTTAACCGTATGGATGTGATGAATGCAAGAAGAGGCTTGTTTGCGACCTCTGAGAGGTCAACGATGCCGGTTGCAATTCAGATTCCAGAAGTCGAGTTGTGACAAACTTGGTATCAGAGCATTAGGTTAAATATCCAAGACATCAGGCTCATATCAACCACGTTAAGTAGTTTCTAAGTTATGGTAGTGAAGTGCACCACTATCATGAATTAGAGACTGCATAATGCTTAGGAAAGTTTCCCTTCTTCTACTCTTTATCGTGCTATGTGGAATTGTGACATGATGGTGTCATTCAGAATCTAACTCTCTTCTTGTATCTATGTGTAGATAATGAATACGAGGAGAAATGCAGGCAGGAGGGTAGGTGAGGCAGCTGTGGGAGGAAATCAAGTTCCTTCTCAAGCCCCAATTGTTGTTGATCAGGTGCTATTCAATTCAGCTGCGTTGACAGTTAGAAGTGAGGAATGCCTTGCTACAGATGGCACAGGACATCACTACTCAGGATCAAGCCATCACAGCTCAAGCCGCTGTAGAGGGTGCTCCCAGAGAGAATCCTCATGCTAGCACCATGGCTAGCAAGTTGAGGGACTTCACCAGAATGACCCCCCAAGTTTACTACGGATCCAAGACCCATGAGGATCCCCAGGAGTTCGTGGATGAGGTCCACAAGATCCTTTGTGCCATGAGAGTAGATGAGAAGGGGAAGGCAGAGTTGACTGCATATCAACTCAAGGATGTGGCACAAATTTGGTACCGGATCTGGGTTAACAGCCGAGCACGTGGAGATGTTCCCATCACTTGGGATGTTCTCAAGACTGCCTTTCTGCAGAGATTCTTCCCCATAAAGCAACGAGAAGCTAAGGTTGAAGAGTTCATCAACCTGAGACAGAGAGGTATGTCAGTCAAGGAGTATTCCTTGAAATTCATTAAACTCTCAAAGTATGCTTCTTCTCTGGTGGAAAATAGTAGAGATGAAATGAACAGGTTTGTGACTGGCGTGTCGGAGGATCTAGTGGAAGATTGTCGGGCAGCCATGTTGCATGATAGCATGGATCTGGGCAGGTTGATGGTGCATGCTCAGCAAGTGGAGAAGAGCCACCGTAAGAGGAGAGTTCATGAAAGCAAGAAGCCTAGGATTGTGGATCAGGCTAGTCCTAGCTCAGGCAGGGGCTCATTCGGAGTCCAGAACAGACCTAAGTTCAAGAGACATTCAGGTAATTCTGCTTCTTCAGGAAATGTGAATGCCAAAGTTAATGAGTCTGGCCCTAGAAAGGGCAATGATCGGAACGTCCAGCGAAAAAGCAAGCTTTGTGGTAAATGTGGACGTCCCCATGGAGGTGGGTGTTTAATAGGTACTAACACTTGCTTCGGGTATGGAAAGACTAGACACATGGTGCGAGATTGTCCTAAGATGATGAATAAGGCCAAGGAAAATTTTCAGCCTCGGCCGAATGCTTATGTTGCAGCCGAACCTCCTAAGAGGAACCAATTTTATGCACTCAAAGGTAGAGAAGAGCAAGAGAAGTCAGCTGATGTTCTAACGGGTACGTTGCATGTCTTTACTTTCTCGGTGTATGCATTGTTAGATCCAGGATCTACTCTATCATTTGTTACTCCTTTGATAGCTAGTATATTTGATGTGCTTCCTGACGTCCTGCATGAGCCGATTCTAGTAAGTACCCCCATAGGAGACGGCAGAAAGAGTGTATAAAAATTTCCCAATTCAAATCCTTGATAGAGTCACTCATGCTAATCTTGTGGAATTAGCCATGCTCAATTTTGATATAATCTTGGGTATGGATTGGCTCCATAAGTGTTATACCACAATAGATTGTCGAAAGAGGGTAGTGAGGTTTCAGTTTCCAAATGAGTTAGGGAGGGAATGAGAAGGCATGGTTCAAGTCCAGTCGGCCAAATTATTTCACACTTAGAGGCTAATAAGATGATAGGTAAGGGGTATTTGTTCCACTTAGTTAGAGTCAATGACTTATATTAAGAAGTTCCTTCCATGGACTCAGTATTGAGTAAGTTGAATGACTCATTTTCCCTAGGAGGGGATGGTGTACTTAGGTACCAAAATAGGTTATGTGTGCCCAATATTGATAATTTGAGGTCTAATATTTTGGCAGAAGCTCATGGTTCTAGGTATTGGATTCATCTAGGTGCCACCAAGACGTACCATGACCTTAAAGAGGTCTATTGGTGGGAAGGCCTGAAGAGAGATATCTCTAAATTCGTGGAGGAGTGTCCGAATTTCCAACATGTTAAGGCATAACACCTTAAGCCAGGGGTCTCACTCAGACGATTGAGATTCCAACATGTATATGGGAGGCTATTAATATGGATTTTGTGGTTGGTCTGCTAAAGACTAGAAAACTACATGATTATATTTGGGTTATTGTTGATAGGATGACCAAGTCCTCTCACTTCATACGAGTGAAGCCCTTTTACAAAGCTGAAGATTATGCCAAGCTTTATATTGATGAGATAGTAAGATGGCACGGGATTCCTCTGTCTAACATCTCGGATAGGGGAGCCCAATTTACTTCTCATTTTGGAGATATTTCTAAAAGGGCTTGGGCACACGGTGAAGCTTAGTACTACTTTTCATCCGCATACGGATTGACAAGAAGAGCGTACCATCCAGACCCTTGAAGAGATGCTCAGAGCATGTGTTATTGACTTCAAGGGGAGTTGGGATGATCATTTGCCACTGATAGAGTTCTTTTACAATAATAGCTACCATTCCAGTATTAGGATGGCACCTTTTAAAGCACTATATGGCCGAAGATGTAGGTCTCCAGTTGGGTGGTTTGAGGTAGGAGAATCTGCCATCCTTGGTCCTGAGATCGTACATGAGGCTATGGAGAAGGTGAAGATGATCAGATATAGGTTGGCTACTGCTTATAGTCGTCAAAAATCCTATGCAGACAATAGAAAGAGAGATCTAGAGTTTGAGGTAGGTGATCAGGTCTACTTGAAGATATCCCCCATGAAACAGGTGATGAGGTTTGGTAAGAAGGGTAAGTTGAGTCCGAGGTATATAGGCCATTATGAGGACTTGCAGCGAGTAGGAAATGTTGCCTACGAATTGAAGTTACCTCAAGATATGGCTTCTGTTCATCCAGTGTTTCTCGTTTCGATGCTCAAGAAGTGTCTAGGCGATCCAGCATCCATTCTTCCTGTTGAGGGGTTAGGAGTTGATGAGAGCCTTTCTTATGAAGAGGTTCCAATCAAAATTCTAGATAGTCAAGTGAAGAGACCGAGGAATAAGGAGATTGCCACCGTGAAAATGGCGGAACCACCTTGTTGAGGGAGTAACGTGGGAGGCCGAGGCTGACATGCGATCTCGCTATCCTAATTAGTTCAGTTCTTAAGGTTAGATATTCTTTTCCTAAAGTCTGATTCATGTTTAAGAAACTCTAAGTTCTAAGTGTTGTAGTCAACTTGGTGTAATAGGTCACTAATCATATGTTTTGAAACAACACTATATGAGTTAAAACGAAGTTATGTTTGCAATCTATGTTGCTGTTTCTGTGTAGCATAGGCATGTCTTCTGTGTTGCATGAATTGTGTGGTGCATTAAGTTAAGTGTGATTGAGAAGGAAATTCCTCAATCTCATGAATGAAGCCTTAGATAAGCTTGCATGATATGCACCACCCAAAAAAGTGTGGATCAAATGTTCCCAAAAGAGAAACGTTTAAGTATGATGAAGTAAAATTTGAAAATCACCCTCTTTGTTTAAATGATATGTAGTGTCATTCGGGGACGAATGTTCCTAAGGGGAGGGGGGATAATGTGACAACCCGAAAACGACTATGCTAAGTAAGGCCTAAATGTACATAGAATGCCTAGGTTAGAACTGGTTCACACAGATTGATACGTGTGGAACCAGACCTCTTAACCTATGAACCACGCAAGCCAACCAACTTGGTGAGTTAGTAGAGCTAGGCAGAGTTGGTTCCAGCCATGTAGTGTACCCGAATACTAGGATTCACCCGAATGAGTGTTAACCGGACTTAGAGGGTTAGTCCTAGATTTTAAGGGTTCTAGGAGTATAAAGGTAATTTTGGGGCTAGGGGTAGTATAGTAATTACCCTAGGCTGATATTTGTTTAATTAAATAAAGATATAAATTAGTCAAAATAAGTCAAATCTCGGTGGTCAACCCTAGATTGACCTTACCTCCACACTCGGGTTTGAGCCGAGTTGAAGGCAAAAGGGGGCACAAATTAATTGATTAAAAATTAATTAAAATAAGGAGGGGCATTATAATAACTTAATATATATTTTATAATCTGATTTTACCATTTTAATTGTGTTAAATAAGTCAACAACAATTCCCACAAAAGTGGCGCATGACTCCCACTGGGAGTGTGCTTCATGCCCACTCTTAATTCTTTATATTAATCCTAAAAACATTTTCAGCCTTACCTCACAATAAAAACAGAAAACAAACGTATACTCACTGTTCTAAACGTATTCTTAGCTGCATCCATAAAAAAAAAGGAAAAAATTCATACGCCTAAGTGTTATAAGTAAAGAACTTCACTTGGGAACACGAATCAAAACTCGGATGAAAGGTTGGTGTGTGGGTGGAGGCGTGTGGTTGTGGCTGGTTGTAAAGTCTGAAAAGGTATGGGTTTTCTTCTCTCTTGGTCCCTTTCCCAAGAGTCCCCTAAGGTTCAGTACGTATTCCAGTTGAAAACTAAGGTTGCCCCCATTGCATGCCCCTGTCATTAGATACTCTGAAAAGTGATGCATACGTTGGTATGTTTGCTGATAGACAATCTTAGGAACGTTTGTAATTGTGTGTAATGTGATGTTTCCGGACAGAGTATGATAATTTTATGTGTCCGACTGCATGTATGTTTTACGTACACAATAATGCTAAATATCATGAGAAGCATATTACAGATTGTTTTCAAGAACATGGTGAATTGGGTTCTATGTATTTGTTGTGTTATTAACATCTGATGATGAAATCGTGATGTTCATGAACAAGAAAATAAAAGTAAATTCCTTAACGAATTGGTTAAATGTTTATGTAATACTCTAGGCTAAAATGCCTAAGCTAAATGCAAAGAAAGTGAATTAAAGGCCTATGTTAATGGAGTATAGTTTCAGCTATTCACTAGTAAAAATGAAGAAAAATATATGCTTCCATTGAGGATGGAACTCGAGACCTTAAGGTCCTAATACTAAGATATCAAGCCTTAAAATAAAAGAAAAGAAAATAGGGTGAGAGAGGGGATTCGAACTTGGGCAGGTTGAAAGAAGCCTAAAATTAAAAGAAAAAGAAAATAGTGAGAGGATTCGAACTCGGCTCCTTGGCCAAGGGTGTGAGATACATAAATCTCACACAAAAATAAAATGATAAAAGTTTATGCCACTGGGATTCGATCGCAAATCCACTTGGCTGAATGAGTGAAGTCATCTTACACTCCAAATAATTAAAAATAAAGTGCTGCCTAAGGGATTCGAACATGGGTCCCTTGACTGAAATTGTGAGACACATTAAAATGAAATAAAATGCAGCCACTAGGGATTGAACTTGGGTCCCTTGGCTGCATGTGTAAAATGCATAAGTCTTACACAACATATACGTAGATTGTCTTGAAACACTTAGTCAATTATGAGTAACCCGAATTGGGTAAGACCATGAGTTAATGTTAAGATTATTAAATGAACATTCACATAATGAGGTGAGTAATTATATTATACTATGATGCTAATGAAAATAGTGACAACATGATAAGAGGCTAAGATGAATGGTGAGACAAGTCTCAACCAAGCCTAAGTAAAGGTCACCAAAAGTACTCACCTAAGATAGTGTTGAACATTAAGAGATAGGTCTCAATCACATTCTATATGTAAGTGTAAGGACAATTCACACTTAATACGTAAAGAAGAGATGAGAAATCATCTAATGAGCTATGAATACCTCTTGCTAAGAAGCAAGCTTCGATGATGTATGAGTTGAATGTAAATAGGAACTTTAAACTAAGAAACGATAGGCTAGCTATGAGTGCTGATGCCTTCCTTCTGGAAGGGCGGAGGTTCACATAAATCTCATGAGATGAGACTGTCTACCAAGGTGGGTATGCGTCTCCTTAAATCTCCTAGTCTTTAAACTATGTTGCCAACTATAACGCCCCAAAAATGAACTAAGGTGAACTAGAGCCTCAGGGTTGTTTCTTGAGTCGAATTTAAGTTAAAAAAAGTTAGTTTAGTGTCCTTAGGCAGTGTGTGAAGTTTGGTTAAGTTTGGAGTTCAATCTACCAAGAACGTCCATGACGTTCGGATGATATGCCTTACAATGTACTTGTGTGTCTTAGTGTGTTTGGATGAGTTTTACGTGTTCGTTTTACTTGAATCTTGAAATGGATGTTCCTAAGACCTAGACGACTTATTTTAGGGGTTTAAAGTCCGGGCACGACCCCACCTAGGACCAACAAGGGGCCCTAGATGAAGGGCCTAAGACTTAGGCAAAGTCTGCCAAATCAGTGGCCCACGACGACCCTAGGGATGGTCCGTTGGTCCCTCGACCCAAGGCGTCGCGTGGACCAATGAGTGGGAAACTTTGATATGCTCCAATTGGAGCTAAAAGTTTCCCAACGTGACCCCGCCAACGGTCCGTTGGCCCCGCAATAGTCCGTCGAGGAAGGTCTCGTCGGTGAGACCTGCCAGTGCATGCTAAGTGGCTGCCAACTTGGGGTGTTTTATGTAAATACACCCCAAGTCTTTTAAGACCCTAGGTGTATAATTTTGGTGTTTTTAGTTTATATTAAATTAGTTTTAAACCCTAGACCTAGGCAAGACTCCCTCACTTAAAAATTCAAACTCTCTCTCTAAAGACAAACTCTCTCAAGACTCCATTGGAAGCTAGAGGTCAAGGAACGATAGGAGGGCTGGTTGGACGTGTATATTCATCAAAAACTCTTGGTTTTTGGCTTGCTTAGTGAGGTATGGTATCCATTCTTGAATATCTTTTCATTCAAGAAGCCAACTTCACAAAATGGTTTTCAAAAAGAGTTTCTAAACTCAAACTTCTTCTAACTTTGATTTCTAGTATGGGTCTTCTTGTATTTAAGTTCTAATGGTTTAATTGTATTTATCTTGGTTTGAATTGATGATTTTGATGTTAAAACTCCATGAAACTCTTGTTTATGCATACTTCAACTTTTGCCTTGAAAATGGGTTATGTGAGCAAGATTACGGTAGGGTATGAACTTGGATGTTCTTGTATTTGTCATGTTGGTGTAGCTACTGCCCTAAGGGCCTTAATATGGTGAAATATTGATAAATTGCTTATGGGTGATGATGGTTTGATTTGTTGATGAGTTACTCTCATTGTATATTTCTTATTATGAATTGCTATTTGAGTGGTATGGTCCACCTTATTGGTGGCGGTGCTAATTGATGAACTTGATGTTGTTTAGTATTTGTTGAGTAGGTATTCTTGAAGGTCTAATATGTTAAATGAAGATATATTGTATATGGGTCTTGTATTGTGTTTTGTGTAGCTTGAATTGCATGTTTGACCTAGTTTATGTCTAAATGAAGTATATGATTATGAGAAGCATGTAGAGTGTGTAACTTGATGAATCAAGGTTAAAGTATGAGTAGAACTTGATGATAATGAAATGATGCTTATATGCAAGGTGTGCACATGTACATACACACGCACTCTTTCAAGATTTGTATTATACCAAGTTAAGCAAAAAGGGGAATCTTGAGGTGGACACACTTCGTGAGTTGAGATGTAGTGTCTAGTAGCAATCTCTCCATTCCTAGTGATCTATATAAAATAGACTATTATGTTGAGAAATCCATGGGGAGTTATGCCTAGCACCTAGAGGATATGAAGTGGAGGTGGATTACACTTCGTGAGTTGAGATGTTGTAATCCAAAGTACCTCTTGAGATGAGTACTCCTCGTTAGTAGAGAGTGAGTTACTTAGTAACAATCTCATTATCCCTTAACTATGTGCCCACATAGGTGTAGCTATTGGAAAAGCCATGTAAACTCTAAGAAGCATAACCTTACAGTAGGCAAGTAAGGATCCCTCATCCGATAGGGGTTAATATTGGGATTCCATGTCCATCTCTCATGGTCTTTGTCGGTTAAGCTAACTCCCACAAAAGAATTGATTTTAAACTAATTAACTTGTATATTGTTGATATTGTGTATGTATGTCGTGAAGTGCTCAATCCACATTAGTTACCCATTAGGAGCACTAAGTGGGAGTGGTAGTATGGGATGCTACTCTCACATTGCACTTGGTGTGACCTATACCTATTATGGGAGAAGAGTACCTTCATGAATTCCGTGTGAATGAGTACTATGGTGTAGTGTGATGGATGATTATTGTGGAGTACTTGAGTAAGTTGAATCCATTAGGAGCGCTAAGTGGGAGTGGTAGTATGGGATGCTACTCTCACATTGCACTTGGTGTGACCTATATTTCCATGAGTGTTTTGTATATGTTAGCCAAGGGCGTGGATTTGATTTCCTACAAAGTAAGCCTAAGATTTGGTAGTTTTAAGGGTCTCTTTGGAGTGCTTTCAAGGGAGTGGTAATGAATATCCCTTCTTGGCTCACCTTAGGGAGTCTTAGGATAACCTTGGGTTAGGGCAACTTCAAAGGAAAAGAGTTCATATAACTTGGACCGTGCCATTCACTGTAAGGTCTCCATTGTAAGAATTCAAAATGTTCACTATGATGCTTTATTCAATTTTCATTGTAAGTTCAGTAAATTCATTGAAATGTTCCTTTTTATTACTCTAAGTTTTGGTAAAGTTGCCATAAAGTGTTGATTGTCGATTCTTATGTTGGTTTGTTTTTAGATTCATGAATATTATATTTTAATTGCATTAAAAGTTATTTTACTAAAAGGTCCCTTATTGTATGTTTTTGCATATGCCATACTTAGTACATTGTTGTACTAACCTCATACTTCCTATACCTTATGAGTATAGGTTGGAAGCCTTTGGGATGATCGGAGTCGAAGCTTGGGAACTCTACCTCTCAAGAATTTGGTATGTCCTCATATATTCGAGGACATAGTCTTTTGTTTCTTAGTTCCTATATTTAAGACTTAAAGATGTATTTACTTTTATTGTAAAGGTCCGTGTCCATAATATTCTAAGTTGTGTCTCTAAGTTGGCTTGTGACGATAAGATTTCCTAGTATTTATGAAAAGACTTCTTCGATTATTATTATCATGAAAAGTTTTAATTCCGCACTACTTTTTATGATTTATGTTATGAATGCTAGTTAGAGGGCTTGTAGGAGACCCCAAAGGGGTCAAGTACGCCCGGTCATGATTCGAAGGTTTTCCCTAACTTTTAGGGGGTGCTTTCGGGTCGTGACAGACTTGGTATCAGAGCATAAGGTTTTGGGAAATAGTTCAAGCTCTAAAAGTCTCACAAGCCACATCTAGTAGTATCTTGGTCATTGGTGCGAGTCACGACACATCCATACACAAGAGGCTATAGGATGCTAGAAGTTTCACTTCCTTCTCTATTCTAGTATCGTGCCTTAGAGTTGAGTATGTAAGGTGTCTTTTCTCAACCTCTTATTTTTGTGTTTTTAGGACATGAATACGAGGAGATCAACCGCTAGAACGGAGGAGGGAGGTGTACCAAATGAGAGAGTTCTTCCCCGTGTTGACCAAGTTCCTATTGTCGGCTTAAGGGAGGAAAATGAGGAGGTTCGTCTTCAAGAACCTCAAGTGCCTCTGGAACCTCAAGGACCTCAAGTGACTCCTATGCCTCAAGCTCCTTTTGTTTAGGGTGATTTGAATAATGCGGAGTTGAGGGCTGCCCTAATGAACTTGACCCAACTCATGACGACTCAAGCTCAAGTCGTCAACAATCACTTTGTGGGCCAAGCTAACCAAGGAGATAGGCCCCAACCAAATGCTAGTACTCCCGCTTCTAGGATTCGGGATTTCATGAGGATGAACCCTCCTACTTTTCATGGCACTAAGGTGGATGAAGATCCACAAGGCTTCATAGATGAGGTTTTCAAGGTGGTAGATGCTATGGCTGTAACCCCAACGGAGAAAACGGAATTGGCCGCTTACCAACTTAAGGATGTTGCTCAAGTGTGGTATGAGCAATGGAGGGGTGAGAGACCCTTAGAAAGAGGACCGGTTGATTGGGAGGAATTCAAAGAGGCTTTCCTAGTTAGATTCTTTCCTTTAGAGTTGAGGGAGAAGAAGATGGTTGAATTCATGAACCTCCGTCAAGGGGGAATGAGTGTGCAAGGGTATTCTCTAAAATTCACCCAACTCTCTAAGTATGCCCCAACCATGGTAGCCAACCCTAGGGCTAGGATGAACAAGTTTGTGATGGGCGTGTCTACCTTGGTGGAAAAAGAGTGTCGTATGGCAATGCTTCTTAATGACATGGATATCTCTACGCTCATGGTTTATGCGCAACAAATTAAGGAGTCCAAAATTAGGGAGATAAGGCAAGAGGGTAAGAGACCTAGGACGGATGATTCTAGTCACCAAAGGCCTATGAAGAGGTTTTATCCCCAAGATTCTTATATGGGAAAAAAGGATAGGGCTCCAAATCAATCTTCTCAAGGTGGTGGTCATTCCTATGAAAGGGCTAGGTGCCCTACTTGTGGCAAGCAACATGGTGGTAAGTGTCTTGCCGGAACGGATGGTTGTTTTGCATGTGGTAATAAAGGCCACAAGATGAGGGACTGCCCAAACATTAAATCAAGTGGGAGAGATGTCAATCAAGCTTCCCTAGATCCTAATGCTCCCAAGAAGAACCCTTCCTATGGGATGGTGGATAGAAAGGATAACTAATCCGGATTGATGGTTTTGGTAAGTCTAAACCCTTTGTTATTGTTTCTTTTGTGTTATGAGATGAGTATATATGGTTTCATAGTTCATATGATCATGTCATCTTGATGAATTGCTTAAAGAATGAATTTTCAAAAAACAATTTGGTGCTTGGCAGTGAACACAGTGAACTTCTCTGTAGAATTTTGATCTTTTGAAGAAAATTGTTTTGTCTTGAATTTTAGTTTCAATGTGTGTAAAAGTATTGTTTATGAGCATGTTTAATGTTGGAGAAGGTAGTTCCTCCATAAAAGAAGTTTAAGGTTGAGTTTTGACTTTGTGAAGTTTTGCGAAAGTTGCCTATGTTGCTAAGTGTTGAAAGTGTGAAATGATGTTCCTTGCTAGTTGATGCTTTGATTGTTGGTGTTTTGATCATAATCTATGTGTATTGTATGATTCTAAGAGAGTCCTTGTTGTTCTTAAAATTTAAGTGTCATTCGAGGACGAATGTTATTCCAAGTGGGGGAGAATATAACGCCCCAAAAATGAACTAAGGTGAACTAGAGACTCAAGGTTGTTTCTCAAGTCAACTTTAAGTTAAACGGAGTTAGTAGTGTCCTTAGGCAGTGTGTGAAGTTTGGTTAAGTTTGGAGTTCAATCGACCAAGAACGTCCATGACGTTCGGATGGTATGCCTTAGAATGTACTTGTGTGTCTTGGTGTGTTTGGATGAGTTTTACGTGTTCGTTTTACTTGAATCTTGCGTTGGATGTTCCTAAGACCTGGGCGACTTAGTTTAGTGGTTTAACGTCCGGGCACAACCCCACCTAGGACCCACAAGGGGCCCTAGATGAAAGGCCCAAGACTTGGGCCAAGTCTGCCAAATCAGTGGCCCATGACGTCCCTAGGGACGGTCCGTTGGTCCCTCGACGGTCCATCCACCCAGGGCGTCGCGTGGACCAGTGAGTGGGAAACCTGTCCATGATCCAATTGGAGCTAAGTATTTCCCGACGTGACCCCGCCAACGGTCCATTGGTCCTGCGACGGTCCATTGAGGAATGTCTTGTCGGTGAGACCTGCCAGTGCATGCTAAGTGGCTGCCCACTTGGGGTGTTTTATGTAAATACACCCCAAGTTTTTTAAGACCCTAGGTGTATAATTTTGGTGTTTTTAGTATATATTAAATTAGTTTTAAACCCTAGACCTAGACAAGACTCCCTCACTTAAAAATTCAAACTCTCTCTCTAAAGACAAACTCTCTCAAGACTCCATTGGAAGCTAGAGGTCAAGGAAGGATAGGAGGGCTATTTGGACGTGTCTCTTCATCAAAAACTCTTGGTTTTTGGCTTGCTTAGTTAGGTATGGTATCCATTCTTGAATATCTTTTCATTCAAGAAGCCAACTTCACAAAATGGTTTTCATAAAGGGTTTCTAAACTCAAACTTCTTCTAACTTTGATTTCTAGTATGAGTCTTCTTGTATTTAAGTTCTAATGGTTTAATTGTATTTATCTTGGTTTGAATTGATGATTTTGATGTTAAAACTCCATGAAACTCTTGTTTATGCATACTTCAACTTTTGCCTTGAAAATGGGTTATGTGAGCATGATTAGGGTAGGGTATGAACTTGGGTCTTCTTGTATTTGTCATGTTGGTGTAGCTACTGCCCTAAGGGCCTTAATATGGTGAAATATTGATAAATTGCTTATGGGTGATGATGGTTTGATTTGTTGATGAGTTGCTCTCATTGTATATTTCTTATTATGAATTGCTATTTGAGTGGTATGGTCCACCATATGGGTGGCGGGGCTAATTGATGAACTTGATGTTGTTTAGTATGTGTTGAGTAGGTATTCTTGAAGGTCTAATATGTTAAATGAAGATATATTGTATATGGGTCATGTATTGTGTTTTGTGTAGCTTGAATTGCATGTTTGACCTAGTTTATGTCTAAATGAAGTATATGATTATGAAAAGCATGTAGAGTGTGTAACTTGATGAATCAAGGTTAAAGTATGAGTAGAACTTGATGATAATGAAATGATGCTTGTATGCAAGGTGTACACATGTACATACACACGCACTCTTTTAAGATTTGTATTATGCCAAGTTAAGAAAAAAGGGGAATCTTGAGGTGGACACACTTCGTGAGTTGAGATGTAGTGTCTAGTAGCAATCTCTCCATTCCAAGTGAGCTATCTAAGATAGACTATTATGTTGAGAAATCCATGGGGAGTTATGCCTAGCATCGAGAGGATACGAAGGGGAGGTGGATTACAATTCTTGAGTTGAGATGTTTTAATCCAAAGTACCTCTTGAGATGAGTACTCCTCGTTAGTAGAGAGCGAGTTACTTAGTAACAATCTCCTTATCCCTTAACTTTGTGCCCACATAGGTGTAGCTATTGGAAAAACCATGTAAACGCCAAGAACCATGACCTTACACTAGGCAAGTAAGGATCCCTCATCCGATAGGGGTTAATATCGGGATTCCATGTCTAGCTCTCATGGTCTTTGTAGGTTAAGCTAACTCCCACAAAAGAATTGATTTGAAACTAATTAACTTGTATATTGCTGATATTGTGTATATATGTCATGAAGTGCTCAATCCACATTAGTTACCCATTAGGAGCACTAAGTGGGAGTGGTAGTATGGGATGCTACCCTCACATTGCACTTGGTGTGGCCTATACCTATTATGGGAGAAGAGTACCTTTATGAAATCCGTGTGAATGAGTACTATGGTGTAGTGTTATGGATGATTATTGTGGAGTACTTGAGTAAATGGAATCCATTAGGAGCGTTAAGTGGTAGTGGTAGTATGGGATGCTACTCTCAGATTGCACATGGTTTGACCTATATTTCCATGAGTGTTTTGCATATGTTAGCCAAGGGCGTGGATTTGATTTCCAACAAAGTAAGCCTAAGATTTGGTAGTTTTAAGGGTCGCTTTGGTGTGCTTTGAAGGGAGGGGTAATGAATCTTAGGGAGTCTTAGGATAACCTTGGGTTAGGGCAACTTCAAAGGAAAAGAGTTCATATGACTTGGACCGTGCCATTCACTGTAAGGTCTCCATTGTAAGAATTCAAAATGTTCACTATGATGCTTTATTCAATTTTCATTGTAAGTTTACTAAGTTCATTGAAATGTTCCTTTTGATTACTCTAAGTTTTGGTAAAGTTGCCATAAAGTGTTGATTGTCGATTCTTATGTTGGTTTGTTTCTAGATTCATGAATATTATATTTAAATTGCATTAAAAGTTATTTTACTAAAATGTCCCTTTTCGTATGTTTTTGCATATGCCATACTTAGTACATTGTTGTACTAACCCCATACTTCTTATACCTTATGAGTATAGGTTGGAAGCCTTTGGGAGGATCGTAGTCGAATCTTGGGAACTCTACCTCTCAAGAATTTGGTATGTCCTCATATATTCGAGGACATAGTCTTTTGTTTCTTAGTTCCTTTATTTAAGACTTAAAGATGTATTTACTTTTATTGTAAAGGGCTGTGTCCCTAAGATTCTAAGTTGTGTCTCTAAGTTGGATTGTGACGATAAGATTTCCTAGTATTTATGAAAAGACTTCTTCTATTATTATTATCGTGAAAAGTTTTAATTTCGCACTCCTTTTCATGCTTTATGTTATGAATGCTAGTTAGAGGGATTTTACGAGACCCCAAAGGGGTCAAGTACGCCCGGTCATGATTCGAAGGTTTTCCCTAACTTTTAGGGGGTTCTTTCGGGTTGTGACACCAAAATAGGGAACTAGCTTGGTTCGAACTCATAAAGCTAGCATGTTTTGGTTTCACGTTTTCCAGTGACTCCACCTCTTTTCTGTTTGGGGGAGACACCGGATTTGATGATGATCACATGATATATGTCGGTTAAGGTTTATGTTTCTCAGAGTATGAAAGATAATTAAATGAATGATACCGAAGGTGTTTGTGCAAGACAATAAGGAGGTGAGATCGGACTCAAGTATTGACATTAGGTCATTCTTGGTCATTGCACCTCATGATCCCGATGGGAGTCTTAAACTTCATCCTAGGTATAACTGGTGTTCACACCAGCCTATGAGTGAATGAAATGAGTAATGTGAAGTACAAATGAATGAATGAAGCAGGCTCTGTGTTTGCTAAAGGAGACCCTCGAATTGACATCCCATATGTTCGGCCCTCACTTGAGATGTCTTAATGCTACGTCCATGATTCCAAGTTCTTATTGATATGCAATGTATACTATATGAACCTATGTTTGTATGATGTGTGACATATTCATGGCATGACCTTCCTATTACGAAATAGTCAAAGTCAAGAGACTTGACCTTCTAAGAAAGCATGTTGATTAGGAAGAGCCATCATTGTTCATGCATTACCGTTATGTGTTGTTTCATGTACCCATAATTAGTATAAGTGTGTACTAGTTCCATACATTATTACTATTTTAGGTGCAGGCTCAGGTGGACGTTGAGGGTATCATTGCAGCTGTTCGGACTCAGAGATTTCATCCGGACTTGATAGGTCCTCATGCATTCGAGGATGCCTGCCTTTATATTTCTTTGTTAGTAGTAGGTTTGAACTAGTGGGGTAGGTTCCACTAGTGTTTCTTTCCTATTTTATTGAGACGCTTGTAATGATGCCGTTTTACTTATGACATGAGATTCACTTTCTTTCAAGTTGCATGATCTTATAATTAGATGGTTGATGTATGAGAAATGAACCTTCTTACAAGTATGTGTCTATATGAAGTCTATGTATACTTCAACTATAAACAAAAAGTTTTAAATTTTTCGCTAAAATTAACCGTATGGATGTGATGAATGCAAGAAGAGGCTTGTCTATGAACTCTGAGAGTTGAACGACGCCGATTGCAATTTGGATTCCAGAATCCGGGTCGTGACAATAGATTTGTGGTACACTGCCCTATTTCTCTTTATTTTAAGTATTATATCTCTTCAATTATGTTATGATTGGTATGGTCCACTTATGGTGGTGATGTTATGTGATTGATGTGGACTTGTGGATGCTATTTTTAGTGTTATGATGATCATGGCCTTGTCAGCAACTATTTGAGTAATACAATGATTTGTGTAGTTGATTATGTGAAGTATGATCATATCTAACTACAAGTGAAGTAATGTGATAGTATATGGTTTCTTCTATTGAAGTTGTTAGGTGATCATATTAGACTAGGACTATGTGTTCATGTGTTTAATCTTAGAGTTGATGCATGTTTGTTCTTGACTATATGAGTTTATGATGGATATATTGATGATGTTATAGTAGTGTATATAGAAACTTAAAGATGATAATGGTTATTCCTATGTGCTTCTAGAATGACATGTAATATGTGCTACGGTAAAATAATGATGTGTCTTGTTTAGATAGACTTAACTCCCTCTTGATGATGCATGAATGATATGTGAATATGTGATGTCTTGACTTAGTATGCTAAAGCGTCTTAGTCTTGTATGTATGAATGATATGTGAGACCTTCAATGATGATAAGAGGGTCCTTTATGTGAAACCTTGAACCTAGTGGTAAGGTTATGAATCTTGAAGTAGAAAGTCATAATGATATCCTTCTTGTAACGAATGATGGACTTAAGGTTGATTGGTTGGAACGTCATCATATCAATCCTTAGGAAAGTAATTATGAGATTCTTATCGCCATTGTAAGGCAGCCCTAGGGGACTTCTTTTGTAGGGTAAATGTAATTGAGTTATGAACTTGATATGGAACCCCTTTGTATGAACCTGTGAATTACTCTATAAGAATAAAGGCTAGCACCGAGTGAGTATGGTAAGGGAAGTGGTTCTAGTTAAAGTATGAGTCTAGAATACAAAGTAATCCTTTCATATTCCTTAATCATGTGCCTACATGGGATGTGTCTAAGTTCTACAACTGGCAAGTACAACACCCTCATCGGAGTATGATAGAACTCCGGATTCCATGTTTTGCTACCATGGTCTATGTCGGTTATTACCTATTCGCATCATATGGGATTTCTATTAGAATTATAGAAGTTCTATAAAGTTTAGATGGTGGTATGGGACGCTATCTAGACATTGCACAATAGGCTTTGAAGATGTTAGTGAGAGTCCCTAGGTCTTGTCCAAGACCATTACTTGAATGTCCTCTATGTGATGAATGTCTCTTAATGAACTAATAAAATAATGACTTATGTTAGGAAACATGTAAAAGAATGAGTACTAATCTAGAGTGACTCAAGGATTCCTTAGTTAAATTGTGAAGGGGGCATAAGGGATGATCTCTTCATGTCTTATCTATGGAAGTCTTTAGAATGACTCTAGTTAGGGAAGTTGGTTGATTCTTTGGACATGATCTAAACTTAGAAAGTCTTTATAAGGATTATTTAGGTAACCTTGAAGAGAGTGTATGGGCGTTCTCTTCTAGGAGTACTTAAGTGAGTCTTTTGATAGCCTTGGTAAGGAGAATGTCATATTATACATGTTATGTGTTTTGGTGTATTGTAAGTGTGTATGTGCCTCTTTATGATTAGTCTTGAGGATCATTTAGGCATGCTACAGAGGGTGTATGGGCGGTCTCTCTTTGTGTTGCTTAAGTGAGTCTTAGGATAGATTATAGTGGTATACTTACATGCTAGAAGGTGTCTTAGGTGAAGTTAAGCAACTTCACTGTAACAGTGAAGAAGTTCACTGTACAGTGAGTTGAGGTCACTGTAATATGTTCCTAAAAATGCTATAAATTGACTAAGTGATTTTTTATGTGTTTTGAAGGTGTTAAATGTTGTTCTTATGATTATATTATGATATTTAAATCAAAAGATGCATATTTCAAATAAATGTCAATTTTCATGATTTTTATGCATTATGCCGTACTTCGTACATGTGGTTGTACTTATTCCATGAAGTTATATATCTCTATAGTGGTTGGTAGGTGAGGATCATTTGGGAAGCAAGACTTGGATCGAAGCATTGTTCAAGTGAAGTTGAATATGTCCTCAGTTGACTCGAGGGCATATATGTCTTTTATTTCTTTTATTGAAGTATTCTAATAGACTTAGTAGTACTATATTTCGTATTGTGTATGGGACGTGTCCCAAGTACTCTTGTGTCTAAGCTTTGATGAGATTGAGACATAGTATTTTCTATGGATTTTATATGAAAGAGTTTTTAAAGACTATGAAATGTTTTTTGAAAAGTTTTAATTCCGCACTACTTTTCACTATGTATACGCGATGAATGATATGAAAGGGCTTGTATAAGACCTCCGAGAGGTCGAGTACGCCGGTTGCACTCCGAGAGTGCCATATCTTCTAGGGTGTGGTTTCAGGATGTCACAAGTTTGGTATCAGATCATAGGATATGAAAGGAGTATTAGGAATCAAAAAGTCTTCAAGTCAGGTCTAGTAGAGTCTCGACCATCGGTGTGAGTCGCAACACATCTATGGGAGAGAGTCTATAGGACGATAAAGTTTCCCTTCTTTTCTACTCCTATGTCGTGCCGTAGAGTAAAAAGTTATGAGTACTCTTTTCTTATGGTTTTCCTTGTGTTTCTTGGAAGATGATTATGAGGAGGACACCGGCTAGGAGGGTTGAGGAGAATGATGTTCATGAGGAGATTCCACCTCAAGTTGTGCAAGTTCCTCAAGATGGACAAGGATTCGAAGGTGCTAAAGGTGCTCAAGTGACTCCACAAAGTGATCAAATCCCTATTGTGGGAGGAGGTAATGATGTTCCGGTTGATCCCCTGGTGTTGAGTAATAGAGATATTAGAGAGGCTTTGCTTCCTTTAGCCCGAGATGTGACTACTCAAGCGAATTTTAGTATGGTGCCTAGAATGAATGTTGCGGAGAGCACTATGAACTCTAGGTTGAGAGACATTGTGAGGATGAATCCTCCTATATGTGTTTGTATGCTGTAAGGTTCGAGAGGATCCCCAAAAGTTCCTTGATGGTGTGTACAAGGTGTTGAGTGTTATGGGGTTTACATTTAGGGAGAAGGTGGAGTTGGATTCGTATCAATTGAGGGATGTTTCTCAAATATGGTACACACAATTGAAGGATAATAGGCTGGTTGAGTCGGGTCCTATTGAGTGGGAAGAATATAAGGAAGCGTTTTTAGGTAAGGACTTTCCCAGTGAGAGGAGAGAGGTTAAGGTAGAGGAGTTTATCAATCTCAAGCAAGCCAATATGAGTGTTGAGGAGTACTCTTTGAAATTCTCAATGTTTTATAGATATACACCATCCTTAGTGTCAAATCCTAGGGATGAGATGAGTCATTTTGTGACCGGGGTCGCTGACTTATTGAGGAAAGAATGTCATACGGCCATGCTACATGATGATATGACCATACCTAGACTCATGGTGTATGCACAATCTATTGAAGAGTCTAAACTTGGAAGGATTGCTAGAAACATGAAGAGAAGTGGTTCAAGTGATCAAGGGCAACCTAGGTTCAAAAAGAGGGCTCAAACTCAAGATGGACCTAGTGCTCCTAAGGTGAAATTTGAGAATGGAGGTGGTTCTCAAAATGTCAAGGCTACATGTGTCACTTGTGGCAAGAAACATTATGGTGAGTGTCTAAGGGGTAGCAGATGTTTATTTCGATGTGTAAAATATGGACACAAAGTGAAAGATTGTCCAAATAGAGATGGTAAGATAGTTGCTGCTATTGTTCCAAAAGGTGATGCTTCAACAACGAGGCATTTCTATGCACTCCGGGATAGAGGAGAAAAGCCGGATCAGAGTGATGATAATGTTGGTAATTTCTTGTATTTATATTTTGTGATATGAGTTCCTTCTAAGGTGGGGAGTATGGTTAGTTGATGGGATAGAAAGTGCTAGAAGTTGTTGCATGTGTATGATGTTTAGGAGTTTTGTTGGAATTGAATGTCATTATCTTCTTGCATTGTTTATTTTATGAAGCAATGATCATGTTGTAAAAGGTGTTTATACGATTTTTCTTTGCATATTAGCATGTTTATATCATGAATTGCATAAAAATTGCATTTTTGAAAAAGTTGCACAATTCACTGTAATGCACTGCCTGCTTAATGTAACATTTATTTAAATTTGACTAATTCGTTCTTTGGTCAAAATTTTTTATAATGTGGTTATTACTGATAAGTATGAGTGTGAAAATGAATATAAAATGAGTTTTTGTTATTTGGAATGAAGGATGTGAGTTTTATAGCATAATGAGTTATAGAATTGTCTTCTAGTTTCTTATTGAGTTGTGAATCTCTTGACTATGTGAAATCGATATTTTCTCCTTCATTGTGTATTATATGGTATGGTTTTGAGATTCTAATTGAATCCCTATTCTTGGAAATGTTCACAAAGTGACAAATGTCATTCGAGGATGAATGTTGTCCAAGTGGGGGAGATTGTAAGATTCCAAAAATGACTTAGGTGAACTAGAGCCTAACATGGTTGTCATGATGGTATAAGGTCCTGAAAATTTCTATAATGTGGTATTGAGGGAGTGTCTAAGAGTTTAGGTGCATTGGGAGTCAAACGTCAAGGGACAACTAAAAGATCGATCACTAAGTCACCTATGTACCTCATATGTGGTTTTATGTGTTTAGGTGTAATTAATAAGGTTATAAGTTCCCTAAATGTGTTATTATGCTGTATATAATAAGTGTGTCAAGTTTCGTGAAGTTTGTAGGTCAAACGTCCAAGAACGTCCATGACGTTTGAAATGTTTGCCTTGAAATGAGCTTCTGTGTCTAAGCATGTTTCGTCGAGTTTTACGTGTTCCTTTTCGGTGAAATTCTTGTGAGAGGTATTAAACTCATATACGAGAATGTTTGGGTTTGAAACGTCTGGGCAAACATCCCCAAGGACCATCCAAGGGTCCTTGAGGAAGGACCCTTTTCATTGAGCCAAGACTGCCTAGACAGCCCCAAACAACGGAGGCAATCGACGCCCAGTGGGCTAGTCGATGCCCCGTCGATGGGGTATAGTGGGTCAGAACTTATGGATGGGGAATAGGAAGCCAAATACCAGCATCAGTCCCAAGCCACGGAACAGCAGGACAGTCCGTTGGTCAAGAGACGAGTCGTCGATGGTCTTCCGTCTGTGAAGGTTGCCTCGTGCATGCAGTCACTGTAAGTTCAAGGGGTGAATTGTTAAATTCACCCCACATCCAAATAAGAATATTGGCAGTTCCTTAAGGGTCTTTTGGGTATTTTAGACATGTATATAAGTCTTTAACACTTAGAAGAATTCATTCTTCAAAATCAAAACCCCAAAATCCTTTAGAAATTCTTTAGGACTCCATTAAAGCCAAAAACTTAAGGAACAACTTGGATTTGAGATTTGAGTGGAGATTCATCATGAAGTTGGAGGATTACCATCATTGATGTATGGTTTTTGATCATTGAAACTCTATTCATCAAGGAGCCCAAATTCAAAGAAGTTTTCTAAAGTTTTTCAAAGATGAAATTGTCCAATTTTATGATCTTGTCACACCGTGAATCTAGACCCCAGATGAAACTGGCGTCGTTAACCTCTCAGAGGTCGCAGACAAGCCTCTTCTTAAATTTTATCACAATCATACAGTTAAATTTGCTGAAAATTTAAAACTTTTTATTACTTATTGAAGTATACACAAACTTCATATAACTGCATAGGAATGATATACTAATATAGCTCAAACTAATCAACCATCTATCAATAGATTAAACAATGGAAATAAAGAATCATAGTAATAATATTAGTTTGCCAATCGGCCTTATTAAAAAGGTTTGAACAAATGTTTGAAATGAAACGCCAGGGATAACATCCAATAGATATGTCTAATGTACTAAGCTATAATCATAAATGTAGCATCCTCGAACTCAAGAGGACCCACCAAAGTCTGGAGATCGCTAAACCAAACTGCTTCGTCGAATGTTCAATCTTCTCTCGGACCTGCGCCTATAAAAATGGTAATAATATATGGGTTTAATACACACTTTTACTAAGTATTGGTGTATACACATAAACACATAAGGACTATGCATGATCAAGGAAATCTCTTCCTATAACAATATGCCATTTTCGGAATGTACTTCACTACACTTTCCTAAATGGTTATTTGTGAATTATGCTCTGAATATGACATGTTCTCATGCATTTAAGGCACACAACTCATTTTATATATGAACATAAAACCTTGGAATCATGAACATAATTTTAGAACAACTCAAGCAAAAGTTAATAAATTTGCTCCTCTTAGGCCGAGAGCTCACCTCTCCAGCCTTAGTTTATTTTTTAGTTTTTTTTTCCTTCTTTTTGTTGTGTAGTTCAATGATCTCCTTTGATCTTATGTTTTACTTACAAGTGCAATGATTCATTGTAGTCCCTTACCTACAATGAATCTAGTAAGTAATCCAAGAGACTAAGGAAATGATTTGGCTACCTTACTCACAAGTTAGATATTGCATTCTTGTTAAATTGGGCATGAATGTATTTATAAGCCAATCTTTATTGGATATGCCCATTATTTGGTTGTTTGCATAAATATAGATCTTGGGGGCTAAATTCATACTCCAATATTGGCATAAACCACTAACTTATTAAAACTTCATTCTTATCAAACACTGATGATTGACATTCTGAAGCTCTTGCTTACTTAGTTCACTTTGAACTTACGTTTCTTCTTCTTTGATCTGTTGTTCACTTTGAACATGCTACTTTCATTCTTTATTACTTTCTTAAAGAAATCTTTAGCATTAAATGATATAGATCATGCGAGCTAACATGAAATCCAGTGTCTTCCTCACACCGAAAAAAGGTGGATCACCAGTTAAAGTGAAACCAATCTCAGTGTCTTTCCCACACTTAAAAGGGGTGGTTCACCGGCTAAAGTGAAGCCAAGTTCAGTGTCTTACCCACACCGAAAAAAGGTGGTTCACGGCTGAAGTGAAATCAAATACTTTCTTGAGCTTTTAACCGACATAGATCATGTGAGCTAAACATGAAATCCAGTGTCTTCCCCACAAAGAAAAGAGGTGGTATCACCGGCCAAAGTGACACTGAATACTACCTAGCAATCTGAGGTGGAGTCATCCAGTAGCTATTCCCTATGCTGGAAACATAGTTCACAGACTAGGAGACTTCGGAAATCCTGGTCCACCTGGGTGGTGATCTCGTCTCATGAGGCTTACATGTGTTGGCACGAGCTCATTGCTAGTCTATCGGTGCTTAGCTCAGATTTGTTTTACTTTAGAACTTTTAGAGTTTACTCAAACATTATGTAAGCTTGCTTCTAGTATGAGGTATACTTAGCTCAATGGATGACTGGTCATCCCTTTCTTATTACTTACTGAATGTAAATGTAATCTTACATTATCATCATGGTGCGAGTGAGACTTTTCTCACGGCTTCTATCACTCTCTTATGTGAGTATCTATGACATAATCGTTTAGGTGTAAGCGAGGTCTATCTCACTTCCATTAACACTCTATATTAGGTAAATTTCATAACTTATACGCTTTTAGTTATTTCATTACTCACATTATCTTGTTCAACGTTAGTTGATAGTCTTACACAATTTCTTATGAAAGTTATGAGGACTTATTCAATGCTATTATATTCACAAGTTCGTGTGGATAGGGTATGTTGGGACTTATCCCAATTATTGGCATACCCTATGTTATGAGTTCACTGAGTTAAGATTTGTATGGCTTTACATATTTTTAAAATAATATTGCTGGCCAACTTATTGGCATAAATTAAACTATGATATTATCACTAGCCAAGTCAATTATTTCATGAATACATTGTAGTAATCTCATCATGTTAACAAGACAACTTTTAACCTTTGATTAGCCTATACGAACAACTCAATGAACAACTTATAACAATTTCATCTTCTCGAATACAAGTAGGCATTACAACATTTATCATCTCATGTAAATAATACCCTAAGTATATGGATCTAACATGTAGGTTTATAAATCACGGAAACATACACATAATGATCAGTTAGCACCACATACCAAAAAAAATCTCGAGATTTACATTATACATACTACAAGAATAGGAAATCGGGAGAACTAGGGAGGTGAACATGCGAATTATTGGGAACAACCCTAGTTTCGATATTCTGGAAGTCTATACGATTGAAAAGCCTCCTGGGGAAAGGAGTCCAAGAGAAAACCCATACCTTACTGTAGAATTAAATCTACAAAGATCACCTTGCACTTTGCACGAAAACCTTGAAAAACTGCTTGAAATACCTAGGGTTTTTTCTTACGTTGTTCACTTTTTTTTTTAGTTGTATGGTTTACTGATGAATAACGTTTGTCTAAGTCTTTAGGAACTGAATATTAAATAATTCAACTTAGACTAATTAACTTAATTAAATAATTCAATTAGCTAATTACGAAAATGCCCCTCCTAAATTGACTAAAAATAGAAGAACATTTGACTTAACCGAAATCTGGAAATTGCTTAAGGGTTTCGGTTATGACCATTTAAATTAATTAATTAAGTTGATAATTTAATTAATTAAGTAACCTAGGGTAATTAATAAAGTACCCCTAAGTTGTTAGGACCATAACTAACCCTTTTGGACCATCCTAGGTTTGGTACTAGGATGTTTCTTTAGTTAGTTACTCGGCTTAGTGTAACCCGGTTAGGTCTTAGGTTGTTGGGTGCACTAGTTAGTTATTTTGGTTACTCCTAGGTTATTTAGTTAGTTAGGTCAGTTAGTTATAACCTAGGATCGGTTAGGGAGCTTGGCCCCACGTCGCTTTACCCGGACGCGCGCCTGTCCCCTAACCGCTCTAACCGAATCAATTAGCTTCGTCTCTCTGCCGGTTGGACATGTGGTTGCACATGTGTTGCCGTGCACTTTCCTAACTAACCATTCGTGAAAGTTCATTTGGAATGTTCACTTATTTTCCCAAGGATCCTCATTATGTCCTTGGGGCACTGCTTAATCTACATGATAATTTTAAGTGATCATGTTCTATGGTACATAGGCTTGACACTTCGATGCTAGTACCTAATGAGGGTTTATGTGAAGAATAATTATATTAGCTTGGGTTCTTCATTTCATGTACAATTCTTAAACAAGCTTGGATTGAAGTATTTGACATCGACGTGTATTTTAATTTACTTGTGTTGACATTGGCTAACACCCTTAAGCAAATATTCTCTAAAATGTCCAATATTACTCAATATTGGGCATTGGAATGCCTATGTACCCCAATACGTATTCTTAAAACCTAATAGGATCTTCACTAGACAAGTACATTTTCTGGAGTGTTACAGATCTATCCATGGTTCTTGTATTAAAGGTTTTTAATCATTGAATAGTGATTGCATTGTTGTTAATTAGATGTTTTCAACTCAATTAAACTATGAACTCATGTAATTGATGAACCCAAGTTTTGACTACTTTATGGGTTACTTAATATTGTCTTAATGCTTATGAATTATGGTGTAGTTTTCTATGGGTCATCTAATAATGTAAGAATTGTATTCAATTAATGTCTAATTGGTCTTAGATTGATAAATCTATAATGAATTGACCTAGTATCACTAAGGATTGTGATTTATGCTAATTGATGTTCATGGCCATGGTTAAGGGCCTTATGGTATTGAATTGGATGATTTAAACATGGATTAAAGTGGAGACAATGGATTGGTGGTACGCTTCCATATTTTTCTTTATTTTAAGTATTATATCTCTTTAATTATGTTGTGAATTGTATGGTCCACTTATGGTGCGTGCTATGTGATTGATGTTGCCTTGTCGGGGTTAATTTTAGTATTATGATGATCATGGCCTTGTCAGTAACTATTTTAAGTAATATGATGATTTGTGTAGTTGATTATGTGAAGTATGATCATATCTACCTACATGTGAAGTAATGTGAAAGTATATGGTTTTTTCTATTGAAGTTGTTAGGTGATCATGTTAGACTAGGACTATGTGATCATGTGTGTAGTCTTAGAGGTGATGCATGATGTTCCTACTTGAATATATGAGTTTATGATGGCTATATTGATTATGTTATAGTAGTGTATAGGGCGACTTAAATAAGATAATGGTTATTAGTATGTGCTTCTACAATGAAATGTAATATGTGCTAAAGTGAAATAATGATGTGTCTTATCTTGGTAGACTTAAGTCCCTCTGGCATGAAGGATATGTGAATATGTGATGCCTTGACTTAGGATGATAAATCCTCTTAGTCTTGTATTAATGAATGATATGTGAGACCTTGAATGATGATAAAAGGGTCCTTTATGTGAAACCTTGAACCTAGTGGTAAGGTTATGAAACTTGATTTAGAAAGTCGTAATAGTATCCTTCTTGTAATGAATGATAGACTTAAGGTTGATTGGATGGAACGACATCATATAAATCCTTAGGAAAGTCATTATGAGCTTCTTATCGCCATTGTAAGTCAGCTCTAGGGGACCTCTTTGGTAAGGTAAATGTAATTAGGTTACAAACTTGATATGGAACCCCTTTGTATGAACCTTTAAAGTGAATTACTCTATGAGAACAAAGTCTAGCACCAAGTGAGTATTGTAAGGGAAGTAGTTCTAGTTAAAGTATGAGGCTAGAATACAAAGTAAGCCCTTCATATTCCTTAACCATGTTCCTGCATTGGATGTGTCTAAGTTCTACCATTGGCAAGTAGAACACCCTCATCAAAATAGGATAGAACTCCGGGTTCCATGTTTGCTACCATGGTCTATGTCGGTTATTGCCTATTCTCATCATGTAGGATACCTATTAGCATTATATAAGTTCTATGAAGTCTAGCTCGTGGATTGGGATGCTATGTAGAAATTGATCAATAGGTTTTGAAGATGTTAGTGAGAGTCCCTAGGTCTTGTCCAAGACCATTACTTGAATGTCCTCTATATGATGAATGTCTCTTAATGAAATAATGAAATAATGACTTATGTTAGAAATCATGTAAATGAATGAGTACCTCATCTAGAGTGACTTAAGGATTCCTTAGTTAAAGTGTGAAGGGGGCATAAAGGATGATCTCTTCATGTCTTATCTATAAATGTCTTGAGAATGAATCTAGTTAGGGAAGTTGGTTGATTTTTTTATCAAACTTAGGAAATGTTATGGATTATTTAGGTAACCTTGAAGAGAGTGTATGGGCGTTCTCTTCTAGGAGTACTTAAGTATTGTGTATGGGCCGTTTCCCAAGTACTCTTGTGTCAAAGCTTTGATGAGATTGAGACTTAGTATTTAAAGACTACGAAATGTTTTTTGAAAAGTGTAAATTCCGCACTACTTTTCACTATGTAATAGCGATGAATTATACGAAAGGGCTTGTATAAGACCTCCGAGACTTCAAGTACGCCGGTTGCACTCCGAGAGTTCCATATCTTCTAGGGTGTGGTCTCATGATGTGACAGGTCGGTAGCGTTTCTTGATCATATCATCTCTAGTGAAGGTGTAGAGGTTGATCCAAGGAAGTCCGATGCGGTGAAAAATTGGCCGACATCTTTGGCTCCTACGGGTATTAGGAGTTTCTTAGGCCTAGCCGGTTATTATTGAAGGTTTGTCGATGGGTTTGCATCTCTTTCTTCTCCCTTGATAACATTGACCTAAAAGAATGTGAAATATGAGTGGTCGGAATCATGTGAAAAGAGCTTCCAAATGTTGAAGGATAGGCTCACTTCCGCTCCGGTATTGACTCTACAAGAGGGTTCCAAGGGTTTTGTGATTTATTGTGGTGCGTCCTGAGTCGGGTTGAGGTGTGTTCCTATAAAACTTGGCAAAGTTATAGCCTATTCTTCTAGGCAACTCAAAATTCATGAGAAGAATTATCTAACTCATGACCTTGAGTTAGCGAATGTGGTATTTTCCTTAAAAATATGGAGGCATTATCTCTATGGGGTTCATGTTTATATGTATACGGACTATAAAAGTCTTTAATGCGTATTCACTCCAAGGGAGTTGAATCTCCGGAAAAGGAAATGGTTAGAGTTGTTGAAACACTATGACATGACTGTTCTCTATCACCCCGGCAAGGCTAATGTGGTAGCGGACGCTCTAAATCGTTTGTCCATGGGAAGTGTATCCCATGTGGAAGAAGCCAAGAGAAACCTAGTTAAAGATGTTCATAGGTTGGCTCGTTAGGAGTTTAGATTGACAATTTTCCAAATGGTGGTGGTGTGGTACATCATAACTCCGAGTCATCTTTGGTGGTTGAGGTGAAATCTAAGCAACTTCTGATCCATTATTGATGGAGTTGAAAGGATCGGTTCTTAAAAAGATGAACGAGACATTCTCCCAAGGTGGGTATGGTGTTCTTAGGTATCAAGGGAGATTGTGTGTTCCCAATGTGGATGATTTGAGGAATAGGATCTTTGAGGAAGCTCATGGAGCCCGTTAATCTATTTATCCGGGTTCTACAAAGTTGTACCATGACCATAGAGAAGTGTTTTGATGGGATGGCCTAAAAAGGGATATTACGGAGTTTGTTGCAAAGTGTCCCAGTTTCCAACAAGTGAAGGCCGAACATCAAAAGCCGAGTGGTCTACTACAAGATATCCATAATCCTACTTGGTGGTGTGAAGATTTTAACATAGATTTTGGAATAGGGTTGCCCCGAACTCGAAAGCAATATGACTCTATATGGGTTGTAGTGTATAGATTGACCAAATCCGCCCACTTTATTCCCGTTAATTTTACTTATTCGGCGGAAAATTATGCAAGAATCTATTTGACAAGATAATGAGTCCTCATGGTGTTCCTTTGTCCATCATATCGTATAGAGGTGATCAATTTACATCTAGGTTTTGGAGATCATTTCAAAGAGGTTTGGGTACTCAATTGAAGTTAAGCAACACTTTTCATCATCAAATGGATGGTTAAGCGGAGAGGACTATTAAAACTCTTGAAGGTAAGCTTAGAGATTGTATCATTGACTTTAAGGGAAATTGGGATGAGCATTTGCCTTTGGTGGATTTATCGTAGAATAATAGTTTTCATTCATCCATATCGATTGCTCCTTATGAAGCTTTGTATGGTAGGAGGTGTAGATCTCCTATTGGGTGGTTTGAGGTTGGCGAGTCTTCACTTCTTGGTCCCGATTTGATTTATAAGACCTTAGATAAAGTTCGTATCATAAGGAATTAGTTTCAAACAACTCATAGTCGGCAAAAGTCTTATGCCAATCATAGAAGAAGAGAACTAGAGTTTGAAGAAGGTGATAAGGTGTATCTAAGAATTTCGCCTATGAAAGGAGTGGTTATATTTACAAAGAAAGATAAATTGAGTCCTCGTTATGTGTGTCCTTGTGAAATCTTGCAAAGGGTTGTTAAGGTTGCATATGAGTGGAAACTCCCTATTTAACTATCTTCGGTTCAACCTGTTTTCCATGTTTCCATACTTAAGAAGTGTATAGGTGATCCAGAGTCTATTATTCTGATTAAGGGTCTTGGTGTGAAAGAAAACTTCTCTTATGAGGAGATTCCGGTTGAAATCCTTGATTGTCAAATGAAGAGGTTGAGGAACAAAGAGGTGACCTCCGTAGAAGTATTATGGAGAAACCACCTAGTTTATGGAGCAATATAGGAGGCCGAGGCCAACATGAAGTCCTTTTATCCATATCTCATTCCAAGCGAAGGTTAGTTGTTCTTATTAATAATCGAAATACGACTATATATAAGCTTATCTATATTTTGGCAGAAATTGTGCAAAATGGTACATCTTACATTGATGTTACTGTGATGTTTCATGCCTAAAATGAAAATTTTGTTTTTTACTTCTTTTGAGAAATGTTGTGCATTTTGACATGGTGTGCATTTTGAATCCTTAATGATATGTTAAACTCATGTTGATGTGAGAAGGAAATTCCTCATATTGTGATTTTGAACTTTATGTGTAGTAATTGAAGTTTTGAATTGATACGCGTAAATGTATGATTGATATTGGAACTCATGTTATAATGTATTGTTGTTGGTTGGGCTGGTAGTCTTGAGTCTATCCCTTCCTACCAAAATACTCTTAGTGTCATTCGCGGACGAATGTTCCTAAGGGGGGGGATAATGTAACACTCCGAAAGTCAAAGAGGTTTTCTAGAGCCTAACATGAGTTTCTAAAGGTTGGTTCACTATCCTAAGTCCTAAAATGATGAATATAAAACATTTAGGAAACTTTGGAGTTAAAACGTCAAGGAACGTCCACGACGTCCGGTGAACTTACTACTTCGGCTAGTGGGGTGTGTTGATGGGTTGAAGAAAGAGTCTAAGGGTTTTTATATTAGTAAGATGATGAGGGAAGAAATAAATGCCAAATAAGGTATTAATGATGCTAGGCCAAGTGAGGAGTGCCAACCTTCAAGGGCAAGCCAAAGCCAAGAGGCTAAGGCTTCCCAAGAAGGGAGGCTACTGCCTCACTCTTTACCAGCATGACCATGGCCAATGTAGGGAGCTCATGAAGGGGCCTTATTCATGGGGGAATATGCCAAGGTATCCTAGATACTGTCGAAGACACTACGAGCCACTCCATGACTCGTGGTGAACTTAATGGAGGGCAAGGGGCTTCCGTGAAAAGGCCTTAGCAAAAAAGTAGGTGTGTTGGTGGGCGATGGTGAACTACTGCCTAGGAGCACCACGAACCACTTGACGGGCCATTTTTCATCTCCACGGAAGGGAAAAAGTGCTCAGTGGTCCTGCCTTGGTGCGAGAAATGGAGAGGGGCTCCTTGGGGGGAGCTACTGCCTCACCACTTCATGACCACCCCCATGGTCTATTGAGTACTTCACGAACCATGAAGTGGGGCGTGGTGATGGATGGGGGCCTCACAGTGAAGTCAAGTTGTACTTCACTTTTGGAAGTCCAACTTAGTTAAGGGAAGTTTGGTATTTTGGAAGTGGACTATATATTGAATTTAAGTCAATTTCCATTCATTTACCACTCCAAAAACATAAACCCAAATTGAAACCCAAATGCTCTCACTTCTCTCTACTTTCTGTCTCTCCATTCATCCTCCATTGAAGAAAAAGAAGCTTGAGGAACAAAACAAAGTCTCCAAGGTTTTCACTCAATTTACGTGGGTGAAGCTTCTTTAAAGTATGGGTTCTTCACTCTAGGGATTCCGTTCCCCAAGAGGTCCTCTTAAAGTTTAATTTCAATTACCCAAATTCTTAGGGTTTTTCTCTATAAATGGGTTTTATCCTAAAGTCGTAATTGATTATTGATTGTGTTGCATTATTATTTTCTATGACAAATATTTTAGATTATTGTGTAATTAATGTTAATTGTGAGAATTTTGTATAGATCATATCCTTTCCCCAATTCCCCAAAATCTTTGTTCTTACTTGTAATTGAAGGGGAGTTGTGAATATGGTGATGGTTGTATCTATCCTATCAAATCTATGGACGGCCTAGGGACATGTATTGTTTTGATTAGACCTAATTCTTGAAAAAATGATGATGAACCCTTTTCCCTTAAACCCTAGGTTATGAATTGAAGTTGATTGGGATGGTCATGATACAATTGGCTTAGTATTGTATAGATTACTATTGTGTGATGTTGTTACACCTATTTTTTTGGTTGAATTGACTGGTTGATGGCAAAACCATGGATGATGGATTATAAAGGATATTAGGTAAGTCTTGTGATCTTAATCCTTTACTTCAAATATGATTACGTGTGATTAATTGATACGTATTGAAGTATACCTTATATGAAGATTGATAGGGTTGGGATGATGTTAAATTGAAATGTCTTGAACTATAGCTTGTGAGACTTGGCTAAGATGTAAATGTTATAAGGATGGTGATAACTTACCAATGTGCCTTATCATGATGTGATTATGTAAATGTTCTAACCTCACATGTATGAATTGTAATGAAAGTACAATACTCATGCAATTCTTATTGAGCTATGATGATAATTATATAAGAGATAAACCATATGACCTACATTAAGATATGATTATTAATAAACGCATTAAAGACATTTCAAAAGGGACTCTAGCTTAGCACCGAGTGAACTAGAGCGAGAAGTGTCCATTCCCATATAAGGAAGGTAGGATCACAAATGTACTCATGAGATTGGAGACTACAATGCACGGAATAAATAGGGTCCCAACTACATCTCCTAGTTCTTGAAATATGTTTCCCCCTATAGGAATACTAACTAGTGTATCCACAATAAAAGCTATGTTCGTGTTTTTGTACTACCTTAGCAAGTAGTCCGCCTTCTTTCAGTGTAGGGTTCCATGACAGCGGATTCCATATTAGCTCATGTGGTCTATGTCGGTTAAGGCAAGATGTTCCCAAATGGTAAAATGAAGTAATTAATGAACTCTAACTATGATGACCTACGGGGTTTAGCTTAGTCTAGGTAGGGGTATGGGACTCTATCGATACATTGCACTAGTTAGCCTTGAGGTGAGTCTTAGAATGATGTTCTTATGTATGTAAATGCATATAAATGTAAATGATATGCACATAATTATCTTACATATTGATGAAACAATATAATGATAATTTCACTTATGAACATGTGTTTGGTCTCTATTGCTAAAGTATGATCATATGTACTCTTAATGATATGGTATGTGGAGTTGGACATTGTTTACTTGACTTAATGAGGTTTCCTAAGTAATGGTCTTGCTTGGTCATGATGTTATGAATTCTTTTCCATGTTTATTGATGTTATAACTTGATGATATAGTTGTCTTGATTATGTGCTCAATTAGGTGGATGTGCATGTTGACTTGACTAGACTTAGTATTGTTGGTCTTTTGATGTACATGGTCTTGACTTAGTGAATATGTACTATTGACTTGGATTGGTTCTTGAACATTCATAAATCTTTTCAAGGTAAATTGCATGTCTTAATGAAATGTCCCTTTTTAGCATGATTTTATGTTGTGTGTGCAGATGGTCCCATACTTAGTACAAGTGATGTGCTAACCCCATTTTCTCCCTTTTCCCCAACATTTTAGGTTCTGGTCATTGAAGGTCTTGCTACGACATTTGAAGGAAGACTTAAATTGTCATTCTCCAAGTTGTGTAAGTCCTCACCTTCCGAGGGCAATTCCACTATAAAGCTATTGATGTTGTTCTAGTTATAAGACATCTAGTTCTTTCCTTTTCATTTGAGTACTAAAGATGTTATAGCCTATATATGGCTCTCATTGTATTCATGTATGGGCTATGCCCAATTGTTATACTCATGTTAGATGGTTATGAGATGAGACATCCGGTTTTAAGACTATGTTATATCTTTATATATATATATATATATATATATATATATGTGTATGTATGTATGTGTGTGTGCGCACGCGCAATAAAAGTAGAACATTGTGTAATCTTCTTATACGAAGGGTCTATGTGTACTCGATATGAATATATTATGTGTATGTGAGAGGTCTATGTAAACCTCATGATAGATAGAAGAAAAGTTTAAAACTTTCCGCATTTTAAACCTATGAATGTAATGATGTAAGTTAAGAGGCTAGTCTTAGTCGTCTCCGAGGACGACGAGGGCGGTTACGTCTAGGGGGTGCTCCCCGGATGTGGCACAGAGCATGAGGTTGAATATCTTTAGGATCGATGTCTCACAAAACCATATCTATGTAGGTTCTTATTCATAATTGTGAAGCACACCACACTTATGAATGAGAGACTATTCTTATTTTCATGTATTCCTATGTCGTGCCTCTAGAGTCTTACTTTATGTGTTCTTTCACCTAAACCTCTTATTGTTGTTATAGGTATAACTACAAGAATGGCAGCCGCAAGAAGGAAAGATGGATAGATTGCTAATGCGGGAGCTCATGACAACCAAGCTCCTCCACAAGACAATAAAGTGCCTCCACTTGAGGAAGTTCCTATGGGTTATCAAGTTCCGGTTGTTCCTCCACCAATGAGGGATGGAGATATATGTTCGGCTTTTCTCAATTTGTCCCAAGCCATGACCTCTAAATTTAAGGTCTTCATTCTCCAGTCCAAGCTATGACGGCTCAAGTGAATCAGGAATGTGCGTTGAATATCCCCAACTAAATAAAGTCACCATTAAGAAAAAGTGCCCTCTCAATCGGATTGACAACATGCTTGATATCGTTCAAGAGGCTAGCTACTTTTCTAAAATTGACTTGAGATCGGGGTATCACCAACATATGGTGAGAGGTGGGGATGTAGCTAAAACAACATTTCGAACTAGATATGGTCACTATGATTTCCTAGTAATGTCCATTGGTATCACTAATGGCCCGATGACTTTTATGGACCTAATGAATAGGGTGTTTCGGAAATTCTTAGATTCATTTTTCATTGTCTTTATTGATGATATCTTGGTATATTTTAAGAATAAGGGCGAACAAATAGACCATTTGAGAGTTGTATTACAAGTTCTTAAAAAACACCAACTATTTTCCAAGTATAGCATGTGTAAGTTTTGGTTGAGGTCGGTGGCATTTCTTGGTCATATCATCTCTAGTGAGTGTATTGAGGCCGATACAAACAATACCGAGGTAGTTAAGAATTTTCCTTGACCATTTACTTTAATCGACATTAGGAGTTTCTTGGGTCTAGACGGGTACTATAGAATGTTTGTGGATTGTTTTGCTTCCATTCCTTCTCCTTTGACTACCTTGACCCAAAAGAATGTGAAATTTGAGTGGTCGAAGGCATGTGAAAGAACCTTGCAAATTTTGAAAGATAGGCTTACCTCCACTCCGGTGTTGACTTTAACAGAAGGTACCAAGGGTTTCTTGGTATACAGTTATGCATCCCGAGTGGGTGTGGCGTTTGTTCTTATGCAACATGGGAAAGTAGTAGCCTATGCCTCTAGATAACTTAAGTTGCATGAGAAGAATTATCCAACTTATGATCTTGAGTTAGCGACCATGGTGTTTGCCTTGAAAATATGGATGCGTTATCTTATTGGTGTTCATGTGGATATGTATACCGACCATAAAAGTCTTCAATATGTGTTTATCCAAAAGAAGTTAAATCTCCGACAAAAAAGATGGTTGGAATTTTTGAAAGATTACGACATGAGTGTTCTTCACCATCCCGGCAATGCCAATGTGGTTGCGGATGCTCTCAGTCATATGACCATGGGTAGTGTGTCTCATGTGGAAGAAGCTATGAAAGACCTAGTGAAATATGTTCATTGGTTGGCTCGTTTGGGTGTTAGATTGGAAGATTCTCCAAATGGTGGTTTTATTGTCCATCATAACTCTGAATAGTTTTTGTTGTTGAGGTGAAGTCTAAGCAATACTTTCATCCATAATTGATTGAGTTTAATGAATCATTTCATGGTAATCTTAATGAGTCATTCTCCTTAGGTGTCTAAAGAGGTTGTGTCTGCCCAATGTTGATGACTTCAGAAATCAGATTCTTGAGAAAGCTCATGTTTTCTATTATATTCATCCAGGTTCTACTGAGATGTATCACGACCTTAGAAAAGTGTTTTTGAAAGATGGCTTAAAAAGGGACATAGCATAATTTGTTGCAAAGTGTCAAAATTACCAACAAGTGAAAGCCGAGCACCAAAAGTCGGGTGACTTATTCCAAGAAATGCAAGTTCCCACTTGGAAGTGGGAAGATATCAATATGGACTGCGTAGTGTGTTTGCCTCGGACTAGAAAGACAAATGACTCTATATGGGTGGTAGTTAATAGATTTACAAAGTCCGCTCATTTTATCCCCTTTAAGTCCACTTACTAGGCGGAGGATTATATTTAAGGTCTTCATAGATGAGATTGTGTGTCTTTATGGTATTCCGCTATCCATCATATGTGATAGGGGAGCACACTTCAAATTAAGATTGTGGAGGTCATTCCTAAAAGGGTTGGGTACACGAGTAAAGTTAAGTCGCTTTTCATCCACAAACGGATGGTCAAGTGGAGTGTACTATTCAAAACATTGAGGATATGCTTAGAGTTTGTGTTATCGACTTCAAAGGAAGTTGGGATGAACACTTTCCTTTGGTTGAGTTCTCTTATAACAGTAGTTACTATTCAATTATATCGATGGCTCATTTTGAAGCTTTATATGGTAGGAGATGCAGATCTCCAGTTGGGTGGTTTAAAGTTGGTTAGTCTTCACTCCTTGGTCCTTAATTAGTATATCAAACTTTTGAGGAAGTTAGTTTCATAAGGGATAGGGTTGAAGGCGGCCTATAATCGGAAAAAAGTCTTATGGCGACAATAGGAGAAGAGAACTTGAATTTGAAGAAGGTGATAAGGTGTATTTAAAAATATCACCCATGAAAGGGATGATGAGATTTTGCAAGAAAAGGAAGTTGAGTAATCGCTCTATGGGTCCCTATGAAACTTTACAAAGGGTTGGCAAGGTTTCATATGAGTTGAGATTACCTAGTGAGCTAGCTTTGGTTCACCCGATGTTCGATGTCTCCATGCTTAAGAAGTGCATCGGTGATACTGAGTCCATTCATCATATTGAGGGCCTATGTGTGTATGACAACATCTCCTATGAAGAGGTTCGTGTGTAAATCCTTGATCGTCAAGTGAAGAAGTTGATGAACAAATAGCTCGCATCTGTAAAAGCTCTATGGAGAAACCACCTAGTTGAGGGAGCAACATTGTAGGCCGAGGCCGACATGAAGTCCCCATATCCTCATCTCTTTGCTAATTAAGATTAGTTGTTCCTATTAATGATGAATATAATGAGAATTTGAATTTTACTTGTTTTGCAAAGATACGAATATTTATGGTAAATGTTTTTGCTAAAATGAGTTTTTCATAGAAAAATGCTCTTTTGCTTTATTTGCACTTATTTGTGTATATGGTATGTTGTTGCCTTCATGAAGTGACATTACACATGTTGATGTGTTTTGAAAGGAATTTTGGCATAAGCGACTCTTGAAGTTGTTTTGAGCTCATTGAGACGTCCCGCCACAATGCCAGCTGATTTGCGTCTGGACGAGGGCCAGAAGGGTCTAGAGGTTTGGCAGAACGCTCTAGAGCCCCGAAGAAGAGGCAGCCGTTCTAGAATCGGGCGGAAAATTCTAGAAGGTTTGAGACCGTTGGTGGAGCGGACGAAACGGACCATTCTAGAGGGATCTAGAAGGTAGCCGTTGGGGAGCATGTTCTAGAGAGTGTGGAATTCTCTAGAACATGGACTAATGTGTAAATAATTAGGGACTTGTAGAGTTATTTTTATTTACACACAGGCCCTTAGGGAGTTGTATAAATAGAGGGCCATTTCATTTGTAAATCAACCAATCCTTCCAACAAAGAAGTAATAAAGACTTCTTCCTCCAAAATCTCTCTCTAAGTTCTTTCTTTAGCATTTCTCTTAGCGATCTTAGGCAAAAAGGCTTACTTGAGCTTGCAAGACTCGTGAAAGATTCATGAGCAAGTTGTCAAGTGCCGCACGGTTCTTAGCAGATTCTTTAGGTCCGTGACAAAGTGGTATCAGAGCAGGCTAAGAAAATGGCTTCCGAAGGAGACATGAACATCGCTAGCACTGCCAACGTCCGTCAGGAAGGTAGTAAGAAGAACCGAAAGGGGAAGAGACAGCAGAAGGGAATTGAAGAGATGCTGCCAGAACCAAGCGAGGTACTGACATCTCAGCCACCTTCGACCGCCGGAGCCAGTGACGATGAGATGGGTGAGGAGCCCATAGACATCACTGCCGGAGAGGAATGGGTCGTAAGGGTGGAAACGGCGAGGAAGGCCGTAGAGATCTTAGGCCGGCGCTTGAACGTGGCAGACGACAAGTTCAAAACCCTTGAAGACTTCACCCTCGGGGAGACCGAAGCCATCCGTAAGGAGTTGGAGTGGCGTCAGCGAGCGGAGTGTGAGATGATGGAGGTCATCAGTTCCTTGGAGTGTCGGCTCATGTAGGCGTTGAGCGCAATTGAGACCATGAAGGCCGGGGTAGGAGCACTCAAGGAAGATACGAGGGTTGGCGGATCACCGTCGTTCGACCGGGAAAGGGAGGCCAGCGTCGAGGCTCCCAAGCCACCTATGTTCAGAGGCGTCCGTGACGCGCAGGAGGTGGAGAATTTCCTATGGCACTTGGAAAATTATTTCAAGTGTAGTCGGGTGAAGAGCGACGAAGGTAAGATAAACACCGCTGTGTTGTATCTTACGGAGATGGCCATGCTATGGTGGAGGCGTAAAGAGTCCGACATCAAGAGGGGGACGTGCACCATCAATACGTGGGAGCAATTCCGCGAAGAGTTTAGGAAGGCGTTCTTCCCTAGTAACGTCATCTACGAGGTAAAGCGAAAGTTTAGGGAGTTGAAACAGACGGGCAGCATACGTGCATATGTGCAGGAGTTTACTACCCTTACGCTTCAGATTCCCAGCCTCACGGATGAGGACATGTTGTTCCACTTCATGGATGGGCTGCAGACTTGGGCCAAGACGGAGTTGGAATGCAGGCAGGTCGGGACTATAGACGACGCCATTACGCAGGCCGAACCGTTGACAGACTTCAGACAGGAGAAGCCTTATAGTGCCAGAAGGGACGACAGAGGTAGTCATGGCAATGGTGGGGGAGATCGTGGCGAAGGCGAGGAGCAAAGGCCACAACCCAGGGGGCAATGCGAGGAGCAACGGCCTCAGAAGCATGATACCTACAGGTCCAACGGCAGAAAGTCTGGAGGCCATGGCAACACGGAGAGGAAGCCGAGGGTTGCCAGGGGAGACGGTTACTACTTATGCGGTGGGCCGCATCGCTATGCAGAGTGCCCTGAACTGAAGAACCTTGGTGCTGTCCTACTAGAGCGGAAGGCTAAGGAAGCACACGAGCAAGGCGAGGTCGAGGAGACCAAGCAGTTGGGACTGATAGGCCTATGCGGAGCTATCACCGTGCAACCAGAGGAGCCGCCGAAGCATGCAAGGCCAAGGCAAGAGAAGCCGAGGCATGCGGAGCCGAAGACATGCAGGGCGCAGTACGTCGACATCACGATCAATGGAGGACATGCTCGTGCGATGGTCGACACAGGTGCAGAGGTCAACATAATGACCAAGACGGCAGCAACGAGGTTGGGGTTGCGTTATAGGCCAAGCAACGCCCAACTCAGGACGGTCAATGCACCACCGACTCCCGCGTGTGGGGAGGCAAAGGAAGTAAGCATCACGTTAGGCAAGTGGCAGGGGAAGACAGACTTCATTGTCGCTCCCGTGGATCTCTTTGACATAATTCTTGGGCAAGAGTTCTTTCGGCAGTGCCATGCCATGATCGATGCTTTCCTCCAGAGACTCGTGGTCCTGGAGCAAGGAGGAACATGTATGGTTCCCATGGTAAAGGCATCGCAGACGGAGGGGCAGGTCAGACTGACGGCCATGAAGCTCGAGAGGGTCGACAAGGAGATAGGGAGGCAATCAGAAGCAGCCATTGCAAGTTCGAGAGAAGACAATGGTGCTGAGAAGTCCATGCCGCTGTGCACGAAGCAGGTTCCACGAGGGAACGCTGTCGTGATGCAAGAGAAACCGCCGAGGCACTTGCCTCCGAGCAAGGAGGAAGTTCGTGAGACCGGGCCAAGGAAGATCGGGCAACAGCTGAGGGAGCTGCTCGAGGGTATCGACCGAGTACGTGGATTAAAGATCGCACGACAAGACTCGGATGCCGAAGGAGCAAGGATGCATCGCGGTCACCGCATCAATAGGTGGGGGAGAGTGAGATGTCCCGCCACAATGCCAGCTGATTTGCGTCTGGACGAGGTCCAGAAGGGTCTAGAGGTTTGGCAGAACGCTCTAGAGCCCCGAAGAAGAGGCAGCCGTTCTAGAATCGGGCGGAGAATTCTAGAAGGTTTGAGACCGTTAGAGGAGCGGACGAAACGGAACGTTCTAGAGGGATCTAAAAGGTAGCCGTTGGGGAGCATGTTCTAGAGAGTCTGGAATTCTCTAGAACATGGACTAATGTGTAAATAATTAGGGACTTGTAGAGTTATTTTTATTTACACACAGGCCCTTAGGGAGTTGTATAAATAGAGGGCCATTTCATTTGTAAATCAACCAATCCTTCCAACAAAGAAGTAATAAAGACTTCTTCCTCCAAAATCTCTATCTAAGTTCTTTCTTTAGCATTTCTCTTAGCGATCTTAGGCAAAAAGGCTTACTTGAGCTTGCAAGACTCGTGAAAGATTCGTGAGCAAGTTGTCAAGTGCCGCACGGTTCTTAGCAGATTCTTTAGGTCCGTGACATCATGTTGTTGTTGAGAAGGAAATTCCTCATGTTATGATGTTGAGATCTTATAAGTAGTAATTGATGGTTGGAGTTGATAAGTGTAAATTCCATGATTATGTGTTGAATGGAGTTGTGAAGATCTCCTTTTAGTTGTAACTCATGTCGGTTATGTATGATGTTGGTTGAGCTGCTAGTATTGAGTCGATCCTTTCCCTACAAAGGATTTTAGTGTCATTCGGTGATGAATGTTCCTAAGGAGGGATAATGTAATACTTCAAAAGTCCAAAACCTAATCTAGAGCCTCACATGAGTATCAAAGGTTTAAAAGAGGGATAATTAAGTTTATTAAGGACCTATATAAAGACCTAAGCCTAATTAAACTAACCCAACACCCACAATTCGTAAACTCAAATATCTCTTCCTTCTCTCTGCTATCTCTCTTCAAAAGAAGACTCCATAAAAGACCAAGGTCTAAGGGCTATAGGGCAGCAAGAACTCCACTTTCCTCTTTCATCTTCAAGGATTAAAAAGGTACATGTGTCACGGCCCGAAAGCACCCCCTAGAAGTTAGGGAAAACCTTAGAATTGTGACCGGGCGTACTTGATCCTTTGGGGTATCGTACAAGACCTCTAACTAGCATTCATAACATAAAGCATGAAAAGTAGTGCAGAATTAAAACTTTTCACGATAATATAATAAAGAAGTCTTTTCATAAATACTAGGAAATCTTATCGTCACAAGCCAACTTAAAGATAAAACCTAGAATCTTAGGGACACGGTCCTTCACATTAAAAAAGAAATAATAATTTAAGTCTTAATAATGAAACTAAGAAACACAAAACTATGTCCTCGAATATATGAGGACATACCCAATTCTTGAGAGATAGAATTCCCAAGCTTTAACTCCGATCCTCCAAAAGGCTTCCAAACTATACTCATAAGGTATATAAAAGTATAGGGTTAGTACAACAATGTACTAAGTATGGCATAAGCAAAAACATACAAAAAGGGACATTTTAGTAAAATAGATTTTCATGCAATTTAAATATAATATTCATGAATTTAGAAACAAACCAACATAAGAATCGTCATTTAGCAATTAAGGAATAACTCACATAATTTTGAACCAATAGAACACTTTACAGTAACTTTACCTAAACTTATAGTAAACTAAAAGGAACATTACAGTGAACTTACTAAACTTACAGTAAAATTGAATAAAGCATTACAGTGAACATTTTGAATTCTTACAATGAAGACCTTACAGTGAATGGCACGGTCCAAGTCATATGAACTCTTTTTCCTTTGAAGTTGCCCTAACCCAAGGTTATCCTAAGACTCCCTAAGGTGAGCCAAGAAGGGATCTTCATTACTCCTCCCTTCAAGGTACACCAAAGAGACCCTTAAAACCACCAAATCTTAGGCTTACTTCGTTGGAAATCAAATCCACGCCCTTGGCTAACATATGCAAAACACTCATGGAAATATAGGTCACACTAAGTGCAATGTGAGAGTAGCATCCCATACTCCCACTCCCACTTAGTGCTCCTAATGGATTCCCTTTACTCAAGTACTCCACAATAATCATCAATAACACCACACCATAGTACTCATTCACACGGATTTCATGAAAGTACTCTTCTCCCATAGTAGGTATAGGTCACACCAAGTGCAATGTGGAATAGCATCCCATACTACTAATCCCACTTAGTGCTTCTGCTAGGTAACTAATGTGGATCGAGCACTTCACGACATACATACACAAAATCAACAATATACAAGTTAACTAGTTTTAAATCAATTCTTATGTGGGAGTTAGCTTAACCAACAAAGACCATGAGAGCTAGACATGGAATTCCGATATTAAACCCTATCGGATGAGGGATCCTTACTTGCCTAATGTAAGGTCATGCTTCTTAGCGTTTACAGGGCTTTTCAAATAGCTACACCTGTGCGGGCACATAGTTAAGGGATAAGAAGATTGTTACTAAGTAATTCACTCTCTACTAACGAGGAGTACTCATCTCAAGAGGTACTTTGGATTACAACATCTGAACTCACGAAGTGTAATCCACCTCCTCTTCATATCCTCTCGGTGCTAGGTATAACTCCCAACAAATTTCTTAACATAGTAGTCTATCATAGAAAGCTCACTAGGAATGGAGAGGTTGCTACTAGACACCACATCTCAACTCACGAAGTGTGTCCACCTCAAGATTCCCCTTTATTACTCAACTTGACATAATACATTCTTTAATGTGTGTGCGTGTACATGTGCACACCTTGCATACAAGCATCATTTCATTATCATCAAGTTCTACACATACTTTAACCTTGATTCATCAAGTTATACACTGTACATTCTTCTCATAATCATATACTTCATTTAGACATAAACTAGGTCAAACGTGCAATTCAAGCTACACCGAACACAATACAAGACCCATTTCCAATATGTCTTCATTTCACATATTAGACCTTCAAGATTACATATTCAAAACTACCAAATAACATAAAGTTCATCAAATAGCACCGCCACCTATAAGGTGAACCATACCACTCAAATAGCAATTCATAATAAGAACTATATAATGAGAGCAACTCATCAACAAATCAAACCATCATCACCCATAAGCAATTTATCAATATTTCACCATATTAAGGCCCTTAGGGCAGTAGCTACACCGTCATGATAAATACAAGAAGACCCAAGTTCATACCCTACTCAAATCATGCTCACATAACCCATTTTCAAGCCAAAAGTTGAAGTATGCATAAACAAGAGTTCATGGAGTTTTAACATCAAAATCATCAATTTAAACCAAGATAAGTACATTTACACCATTAGAACTTAAATACAAGAAGACCCATACTAGAAATCAAAGTTAGAAGAAGTTTTGAGTTTAAAAACCCTTATGAAAACCTTTTTGGAAGTTGGCTTCTTGAATGAAAAGATATTAAAAAATGTATATCATACCTCACTAGGCAACAAAAATCCAAGAGTTTTTGATGAAGAGAAACATCCAACCAGCCCTCCTATCCTTCCTTGACCTCTAGCTTTCAATGGAGTCTTGAGAGAGTTTGTCATTAGAGAGAGAGTTTGAATTTTTGAAGTGAGGGGTCTTGTCTAGGTCTAGGGTTTAAAACTAATTTAATATAACATAAAAACACTAAATTATCCACCTAGGGTATTAAATTACTTGGGGTGTATTTACATAAAACACCTCAAGTTGGCAGCCACTTAACAGACTTGGCAGGCCTCACAGACGAGACCTTCACCAACGGACCGTCTGTGAGCCAATGGACCGTTGGTAGGGTATCGTTGGTGGATACTTAGCTCCAAATGGAGCATCGACAACTGAAATCACTGGTCCAATCGACACCCTAGGTCGACGGACCGTTGAGGGACCAAGGGAACGTCCTCAGGGTCGTCGATGGCCACTGCTTTTTGGCAGATTTTGCCCAAGTCTTGGGCCCTTCATCTAGGGCCCTTTGTGGGTCCTAGGTGGGGTCATACCCGGACGTTAAACCCCTAAACTAATTCTCCTAGGTCTTATGAACATCCCACCTTAATTTCAAGGAACACGAACATGTAAAACTCATCCAAACACACCAAGATACACAAGTACATTCTAAGGCATACCATCCAAACGTCATCGACGTTCTTGGTCGATTGAACTCCAAATTAACCAAACTTCACACACTGCCTAAGGACACTAAACTAAATCATTTTAACTTAAAATCAACTCAAGAAACAACCATGAGGCTCTAGTTCACCTTAGTTCGTTTTGGGGCGTTATATTCTCCCCCACTTGGAATAACATTCGTCCTCGAATGACACTTAAACTTCAAGAACAATCAAGACTCACTTAGCATCATATAATACACTTATATCATGATCAAAACATCAAAAATCAAAGCATAAATTAGCAAGAAACATCATTTCACACTTTCAACACTTAGCAACATAGGCAACTTTTGCCAAACTTCACAAGGTCAAAACTCAACCTTAACCTTCTTTTATGGAGTAACTACCTTCTCCAACATTAAACATGCTCATATACCATACTTTTACACACATTGAAACTAAAATTCAATACAAAACAATTTTCTTCAAAAAAAGCAAAATTCGACAGTGAAGTTTACTGTGTTCACTGCAAAGCTACCAAAATTTTTCGAAAATTCATTCTTTAAGCAATTCATCAAGATGACATGATCATATGAACTATAAAACCATATAAACTCATTTTATAACAAAAAAGCAACAATAACAAGTAGTTAAGACTTACTAAAACCATCAATCCGGATTAATTATCCTTCCTAGCCCCCATCCCATAGGAAGGGTTCTTCTTGGGAGCATTAGGATCTAGGGAAGCTTGATTGACATCTCTCCCCCTTGATTTAAGGTTTGGGCAGTCACTCATCTTGTGAACCTTATTACCACATGCAAAACAACCATCCGTTCCGGCAAGACACTTACCCCCATGTTGCTTGCCACAAGTAGGGCACCTACCCCTTTCATAGTAATGACCACCACCTTGAGAATGTTGATTTGGAGCCCTATCCTTCTTTCCTATGGAAGAATGTTTGGGATAAAACCTCTTATTAGGCCTTTGGTGACTAGAATCATCCGACCTAGGCCTTTTACCCTCTTGACTTATCTTCCTAATTTTGGACTCCTCAATTTGTTGCGCATAAACCATGAGCCTAGAGATATCCATATCATTAAGAAGCATTGTCGTACGACACTCTTTCTCCACCAAGATAGACACGCCCATCACAAACTTGTTCATCCTAGACCTAGGGTTGGCTACCATGGTTGGGGTATACTCAGAGAGTTGGGTGAATTTGAGAGAATACTCTTGCACACTCATTCCCTCTTGACGAAGGTTCATGAATTGAACCATCTTCTTCTCCCTCCACTCTAAAGGCAAGAACCTATCTAGGAAAGCCTCTTTGAATTCCTCCCAATCGACCGGACTCTCTCACCCCTCCATTGCTCATACCAAACTTGAGCAACATCCTTAAGTTGGTAAGCGGCCAATTCCGCTTTCTCCCTAGGGGTCACACCCATAGAATCTACCACCTTGAAAACCTCATCTATGAAGCCTTGTGGATCTTCATCCACCTTAGTTCCATGAAAGGTAGGAGGGTTCATCCTCATGAAATCCCGAATTCTAGAGGCGGGAGTACTATCATTTGGTTGGGGCCTATCTCCTTGGTTAACCTAGCCCACAAAGTGATTGTTGACAACTTTAGATTGAGCTGTCAAGAGTTGGGTCAAGTTCATTAGGGCAGCCCTCAACTCCGCATTAGTCATATAACCGTCAACAAAAGGAGATTGGGGCATAGGAAGCACTTGAGGTCCTTCAGGTTCCAGAGGCACTTGAGGTTCTTGAAGAGGAACCTCCACATTTTCTTCCTCCTCTAGGCTGACAATAGGAACTTGGTCACAGAGAGGGATCCTCTCATTAGCTACACCACCCTCCTCCCTTCTAGAGGTCGATCTCCTCGTATTCATGTCCTAAAAACACAAAGATAAGAGATTAAGAAAAGACACCTTATAAACTCAACTCTAAGGCAAGATACTAGAATAGAGAAAAAAGTGAAACTTCTAGCATCCTATAGCCTCTTGTCCATGGATGTGTCGTGGCTCACACCAATGACCAAGATACTACTAGATGTGGCTTGTGAGACTTTTAGAATTGACTAACAGAAGATGAATTGAACTTGGGTTTCTTTCTAATCCGAAATTGATCTTTCAAATTGTATTGTTCTTGATTTCTAATGATTATTATTGGTGTGGTAAAGGTTACTTGAATATGTTCTATATTGTCATGACCCGAAAGTACCCCCTAGAAGTTAGGGCATTCTCAAATCGCAACACGACGTACTTGACCTCTCGGAGGTCTTGTACAAGACTTTTGACATCCTTTATAGCATAACATTTATGAAAAGTAGTGCGGAATTAAAACTTTTTACACGAAATAATAATACTTCTAAATATCTCTTTTATAGAAAAAACATAATAAAAGGCTAAGTCTCTAAGTCTCAAAGTCTCCATCTTAGACACACGAATGTATTGGGACAAGACCCATACATAAGAATATAGAAAATAGCTAAGTCTATTACAATACTTTCAATAAGGAAATCTAAACATCATGATGTCCTCGAATCTAGTGAGGACATACCAACTCTTGCTTGAATGAAATGCTAATCCAAACATCATGAGAAATACATTTGTATGAAACATGCTCTTTTTGAGTAAAGCCTCATAACATAAGTATAATATTCAACATATAACATCAAGAACACTTCCAAAACACATAAAATGAGACTCTCCTACCAAAGGTGATTCTAAGGCTCACTTGAGTGAGTTATGAAGCGACCGTCCATACAATCTCTTCACACACACCAAAGAGATCCTTTAGACTACCTAGGAAAAGATTATTCCCTTTTTATTAGTTAGACTCCCTGCCTAGAATTACTCTAAGACTCAGCTAAGTAAGACATGAATAAACCACCTATACAACCTCTTCAAGCCTACCTAAGATATCCTCAAGCTACTCTGGATTAGTACTTATTCAGTAACATTCCTTTACTAAAGTCATTAAGTTCATTAGATAAATTAAGAGAGATTCAACACATAAAGACATTCACGTAATGGTCTTTAAGAAGACCTAGGGTACACACACACTAACATTTTCAAAGTCTAATCGTACAATGTCTAGATAGCGTCCTATTCCAATACTTAAACTTCATAGTACTTATCCAACACTTGCATGTATCAAACATGATGAGAATAGGCAATAATCGACATAGACCATACTAGCTAGGCATGGAATACGGAGTCTACTCTACTCCGATGGAGTGTGTTCTACTTGCATAGGGTAGAACTAGGACACATCCCATGTAGCCACATGGTTAAGGAATATCATGGGCTTCTATGCACTCTTGTCTTATTCTCAAGTAGGGCTACATTGCACTCTAGTCTCCTTCTCAAGTGGAGATAAAACCCATAACATATTCACTCGGTGCTATCCTTCGTTCTCATAGAGTAATTCAATAAAGGATCATATGAAGAGGTACCATATCTTGTTCATAACCAAATCATAATACTCCTTACAAAATAGGGTCCCCTTGGGCTGCCTACAATAGTTAAGAGGATAGCTAAATTTTAACCTTATTTCTATATAGAAGGTTCCACATATTAGTCATACTTAGAAGGTCACCATCTTAGGTCTATCGATCCTAAACTTTCATTCAACATTCATTCATGCTCATGCAAGACAAAGGTGCATAAGCCTACTAAGTAAGATGTTCATACGCATATCTTCATGTGTCAAGTAAGGGACACAAGTCTACCAAAACAAGACACACATTTAAGAAGTGCTTGGGCATAACTTAGACATTTTTGGGGTGTTACAATATCCCCCCCTTGGGAAAATTCATCCTCGAATGAAACATCGCACTTAAAGGGATAATGACAAAGCCAAACAGCCCGCATTCATGCATACAATATCATAAGTTATACACATAGCTAGGAGGAATATCACTCCACAACAAAAGGCTCAAAACATAACAAGAAAGTAGGAACAACATCTACAACTTATCATACAATAAGACTCACATTCCTTCATTTCCAATAGGAGGAACTCCTTCTCCACCTAATATCATGCTCATATACATCAATTCTATACACATTATAACCATTTTACATAAAAACACCATTTAGTCAAATTTCCACAATCTTTACAATGGACACAAAAACTTTACACTAAAACATGCTCAAATTTTCAATAATGCAACTGTTAAGCAATTTATCATGAAAGCATGACAATATGAAAGACAAAACTATACAAACTCAATGTACAACATGATCATAACTTAATAGATTTCACAATGCAAAGATTCAACGAGATTCAATTTCAACAAGACTCCTAAACAAAATGCACATGCTACTATCACAATCTAACTCTCATGCTTGAATAGAAAAAAAGAGAAGAGACAAAAATATACAACACATCTACTCACCATACTCCCCCACTTAAAAAGAACTCAATAAACAAAAGAGGGAAAACTATAACTTACCGACATCATCATCCAAATCTCCCCCTTAAAATCGAAGAGCACAAAAGTGTTTCCTCTTTGGAGCACAACCTTCCGGAGAACTAGGAGGAACTTGCTTGGCCTCTCTTCCTCTAGCCGCAATAGTAGGTAATCTTTCACCTTGTGATCATCCTTACCACAACCAAAGCACCCACTAGTACCGGCTAGACACTTTCAGAAGTGTTTCTTCCCACAAGTATCAAAAGTAGGCTTAACCACTTGGGAACCACCACCTCTATCATAATTAGCCTTAGGAGCACTAGAACTATCTTGATTTGGAGCCCTCTTCATACACTTATGTTGAACCTGCTCATCGGTCCTTCCCCTCTTAGCATCCCTATTTCTCATACCAAGTTTAGACTCTTCTATCGATTGAGCATACACTATAATCCCAGATAGAGTCATGTAACCATAAAGCATAGTCGTACGACACTCTTCTTTCACAATATCTGAAACACCAGTCAAGAACCTACTTATCTTATCTCTAGGGTTAGACACCAAGGATGGAGCATACTTAGATAATAGGATAAACTTCATGGAACACTCCTCAACACTCATGTTTGCTTTTCTAAGGTTTATGAACTATTCAATATAAATCTCCCTCTTATCACGAGGAAAGTATCTCTCTAAGAATGCTTTCTTAAACTCTTCCACTCTAAAGGACCCGACTCAACCGGCCTACTATCCTGCCAATGAGTAAGGCAAACTTGAGCAACATCTTTCAATTGGTATGAAGCTAACTCTGCCTTCTCCTTAGAAGTCACTCCCATACAATGCACTATCTTATACACTTCATCCAAGAAGGATTGGGGATCCTCTCCCACCTTAGAACTAAAGAAGATAGGAGGATTCATCCTCACCAAGTCTCTCAATCTTGAGGACATAGTACTCTCCACAACTTTCACCCTAGGCTTAATGTCTCTATTCACTTGTGTTGTCACATCTCGGGCTAGAGTAAGGAGAGCCTCTATAATCTCCCCAATAGCCATAACCGGGGGAACCACCGGAACCTCATTCACTTGTTCCACATTAGGAACTTGTCCATCTTCTGGAGGAACTTGAGCATCTTGAAGAACTTAGACACCTTGAAGAACTTGCTCAACTTGGGGAAGAACTCTCTCATTCTCTCTTCCTTCTTTAACCCTTCTAGCATCCATCCTGCTAGTAGTCAACTTCCTAAAGAAGAAGGAAAATAGTTAGAAAGATACTCATTAAATTTTCCTCTACGGCACGACACATGAGTAGAAAAGAAGGGAAACTCGATCGTCCTATAGCCTCTCACTCATGGATGTGTCGCGACTCACACCGATGAACAAGACTCTACTAGACATGGCTTTTTGAGACATTTGGATCCTATAGACTACTTCATAACCTTATGTTCTGATACCAAGTTTGTCACGACCCGAGAGTACCCACTAGAAGTTAGGGCATTATCAAACCGCAACACGATGTACCAGACCTCTAGAAGGTCTTGTACAAGCCCTTTGACATCCTTCATTGCATATCATGTATGAAAAGTAGTGAAGAATTACAACTTTTCACACGAAATAATAATACTTCTAAATATCTCTTTTATAGAAAAAACATAATGAAAGGCTAATTCTGAAAGTTGCCATCTTAGACACACGAATATACTGGGACACGACCCATACTTCAGAATATAGAAAATAGCTAAGTCTATTACAATACTTTCAATAAGGAAATCTAAACATCATGATGTCTTCGAATCTAGTGAGGAAATACCAACTCTTGCTTGAATGAAATGCTAATATGAGCTTCACTTTGAGACTCCTCTCAAATGCCACCTACACCTTTAGATATAGACAAAATGCATTGAATTTGTACAAACACATGTACTAAGTATGACATAATGCATAAAACAATGAGAAATAGATATTTGTATAAAGCATGCTCTTTTTTAGTAAAATCTCCTAACATCAGTATAATATACAACATATAACATCAAGAACACTTTCATAACACATAAACATGAGACTCTCCTACCAAAGGTGATTTTAAGGCTCATTTGAGTGAGTTATGAATCGACCACCCATACAATTCCTTCATACACACCAAAGAGATCCTTTAGAATACCTAGGATATGATTATTCCCATTTCATTAGTTAGACTCCCTACCCATAATTACTCTAACAATCAACTAAGTAAGACATGAAGAAACCACCAATACATCCTCTTCAAGCCTACCTAAGCAATCATCAAGCTACTCTAGATAAGTACTTATTCATTAACATTCCTTTAATAAAGTGATTAAGTTCATTAGCCAATTTAAGAGACATTCAACACATAAGGAATTCACATAATGGTCATTAAGAATACCTAGGGTAATCACACACTAACATTTTCAAAGCCTAATTGTGAAATGTCTAGATAGTGTCCCATTCCACTATGTAAACTTTATAGTACTTATCCAACACTAGCATGCATCCCACATGATGAGAATAGGCAATTACCGACATAGACCATACTAGCTAGGCATGGAATCCGGAGTCTACCCTACTCCGAATGAGGGTTTTCTACTTTCCAAGGGTAGAACTAGGACACATACCATATAGGCACATGGGTAAGGAATATCAAGGGCTTCTATGCACTATAGTCTCATTCTCAAGTAGAGCTACATTGCACTCTAGTCTCCTTCTAAGGTAGAGCTACAACCCATAACATATTCATTCGGTGCTAGCCTTTGTTCTCATAGAGTAATTCAATAAAGAAGCACATGAATAAGTACCATATCTTGTTCATAACCAAATCATAATACGGCATACCAAAGAGGGTCCCCTAGGGCTTCCTAAAATTGTTAAGATGATAGCTCAATCTTAACCTTCTATCTATGTATAAGGTTCCACGTATTAGTCATACTTAGAAGGTCACCATCTTAGGTCTACCGATCCTAAAGTTTCATTCAACGTTCATTCATTCTCATACAAGACAAAGTTGCATAAGCCTACTAAGTCAAGATGTTCATAACCATATTATTATGTATCAAGTGAGGGACATAAGTCTACCAAGACAAGACACACATACTTTACATTATCACATATAGCATATCCTTCAATAGCACATAGGGACAACTAAGTTTACTTGCAAGTCATCCTACATACTTCTATATAAACCTCAACATAATAAATCACAATACTCAGATAGTTATTTAGGAAGCATCATACTTCAACATCAAGTCGCAACATGATAATATCGCAATTCATGAAAGTAATGTCGACAAGCCCACATCATCTCAAGTATAACACATAAACACCGCCACCATAAGTGGACCATACATATTACAACATAATTCAAGACCTACATTACATAAAATAAAGAGAATCAGGGCAGCGTACCACCAATCCATTCTCACCACTTCAAGTCATAGCTAAATTATGCAATATAATACCAAAAGACCCTTACCCATGGCCATGATTATCAATTCAATACAAAAATCATAATACTCAATGAATATAAATTTCAACATAGATTTATCAATCTAAGACAGCCTATGCATCAATCCAATACAATTCTTACATCATTCTATAGCCCAATGAAAACTACACTAGAATTCATAAGCATTGAGACATGATCACTTAACCCATAAAATAGTCAAAACTAGGATTGCATGGTTTGCATGGGTTTATAGAGTTTTTAGAATGAAATAATCAAATTTACATCAATTAAATCATAATATGATAATCCAAAATATTTTATGCAAGAACCCATGCCTAGATCACAAAATTGGAGAATTCATGTTTTTAATCATCTTTGAAAAATCATTGGAATTGACTCCTTGAAGAAAGAGATTTCGAGGATGAAGAAACCATACCTTTATTGGAAAAAATCCACGAAATTTTGTGAGGAAATCAATGAAGAACTTAGCTTCAACCTTACCCTTATTTAAAGAATCTTTGACGAATCTTGAAGTTTCTTGAATGGAGTCTTCTACTTTGATTTTTTTTCTTGAGGTTTTGCCCTAGGGCTTGAGAGAGAAGAAAATGATGAATTAAAAGATGGACTTAGGATTGTTTAGGGCTTTGTAGGACTTGTGAAATCCGTTTTTAGGTTTTCCTAGTGGGAAAAGGAGAGGAAAATTAACTAATTTAATATTTTCCCGTGGCTAAAATGGTACTGCACTATACTAGTCACTAAAATGGTCTTAACGTTTTACTCGAAAACTAGATTGATGCGAAATTGGCAGCGTTGGATATAAGATTTAAATACCTTTAATTTCATAGGTTATGACTCACGTAGTTCTTTATATTCTAAAAGATGTGGCCGTTTGAAGTTTACCCAAATACGATCTTATGTCTAAACTTAATTGGTATGGAAACGTTTAACTCTACTTTGTGCAAGGGTTTTCTAATGACCTTACTTGATATTGAAAATCGTTCGCAAACTAAGAAATGTACTTTAAAACCTAAGGAAATAAAGAGTCACGAAGTATGACCTTATAGAAAAATTTAAGAATTGCTTGAGCTTAACTTAGACATTTTCGGGGTGTTACATATATGTGATTGATGATTTGTTAAATGTCTCTTAAACTATTTTATGAAGGTGCAATCAAATGTCATGAAAAACATGTTAATCACTAAATGTCCCCTTTTCATGGTTTTTGCATGGCTTCCACACTTAGTGCATTAAATGTGCTTATCCCTTCTTTTCCCTTATTGACTAAAGTGTACGGAAATGGGAGACTTGATATACCATGGAAAACTGATAGGTTTCTAAGTGTTGAAGATGAAGTTTTGGTGATTCCTCGTCGATTTAAGGACAATACCCATTTTCCTTATGTCTTAGTATTTATTTTTATGTCTTGTATGGGCTTAGTCCCAAATGTTACATATTCAAAAGTATAGATGGTTTAATAAGACAATGTAAAGGTTTAATGTTTTAAAGAAAGTCTTCCGCTTGCGTATTGATGAAAGAGTTCTTCGTGTGTGAAGAAAATTTTAAATCCTTACTCATTTTTGATAGTATATTATGCAATGAATGGTACGAGTGGCTTAAGTAAGACTCGAAGACTCATATGTCGTGTGGTGACTCAAGAATTTTCTAACTTCTAGGTTGTACTTGTAGTCTGTTAAAAAGATGGTATTACAGCTAGGTTTGGGAGTGTCTTAGTTTGTCTCAAAAAGCAGATTCAATATAGTCTTGTTCATAATGTGAATCGCACCACATTATGAATACGAGGCTATCGGGTGCTAGGAAAAGTTTCACTTTTTCATTTTTCTAATTGTGCTTAAGAGCTTTGTATATGATGTCTTTCCCTTGTTCCTTTTGTGATGGTCCTTAGAGTGGGACCTTTGTGAAGTTAAAGTTAAGGGAGAGAAAAGATGAGGTGTGACTTTTTAGATGGGGTATGAAAGATTGTGTTGATGACCTTGGGTTGGTTGAGTTGCCTCATGAAGGGATGTATTTTTTTGAAAAAAAATGATGTTACAGGTGTGAATGAGTGGTTGTTGAGATGGTATGAAGTTTTCTAGATCCGACCTTAGAAGGAAAAGAGGTGAGGTTAGAAGGAGTAAAAATGAGTTTCTCCTTGTAAGGGGGATGTTGTGGCTACATGGTTAGACCTTTTGAGAGTCTATGGTTTTCCAAGATGGACTAGAGGTTGTTGTTTCAAGAGGTTTAGTATATTGAAGTGAGGGTGAGAAGGTGTTAGTAAGGTTTAAGGTTCCTTGAGGGTGTTCCTTGTAATATGTTTATGTTAACCTTAGTGGGGGAGTATGGTGAAGAGTATGGTGTTTGGGAGTGAGAGATTTTTATTTGTTCCTTATATGCTTATTCAAGCCTAAAACAAAGATTTCCTAGTAACTTTGTTTTTGTTCTAGTCTTTTGTGAAAAATGAATTTCCAAACATTCTCCTTTTGATATGTATGTTTTGGGTGAATTCTTAATAAATTAGGAAATGAGTTTTCATGCATGGTATCTTCCTCATGGTTTATGTGCATCTAGTGTAGGTTTCTATTTGTTGCAAGAAAATAAATAATGAGCATGTCTAAAATGTTATATTAGATAGGTTTGTTGAGAATTTATAAGAAATTGCTTATGTGTTGCATTTGTTAAATTGTGAAGCATATTCACTGTAAGAAAATTGATATGTTGCTTAAATTGTGATTTCATGAGAATTGATTATAATGTGCTTAGTAAAGATATTTGTGATCATGGTGATAATTGGGGAAGGAATTCCCTCCAATATCATGAGAATTGGTAAAGCATGATGCATAAGGAGTTGATAGATGTAGTTCTAATTGCTTGGATTGTATGAAGTGAATTGAAGTCTTTTTGGTGGAGTGAGGTTCCACTTGACTTTGTGTTAGGTATATGATGTTGTATATTTGAGAGTGGGCTGGTTGCTTTGGTCGTTATATCTTTAAGTGTTTAAGTGTCATTCGAGGACAAATTATATGGGGGAGAATGTAACGACCCTAAAATGAACTAGGATTTTCTAGAGATTCTCTAGTGTTTTAAAGGATTATAAATAGCTTAATTAATGTGTTTTTGAATTTTGGAATCAATCCGGTTAAATTTGAAGTCAAACGTCAAAGGATGACAAAGACGTTCGATGACTAGTTGCCTATGTGCTTGCATTCGCTGATGTGTGTTTCATGAGTTTTTGAGGTCCTTATATGGTTAATAATAGTTTATAAAGGCATCATGTTGAGTTTGGTAAGGTTTGGAGGTGAAACGTCCAAGAACGTCAAAGACATGTTCGTTTGTGTTGAATTTGTTTGGAGATGTTCCTAAGGCCTATACATGCGTGTTTATGGGTTTAACCTACAAGTACAACCCCACCTAGGATCCACAAGGGGCCCTAGAATAGGACCCCATCTTGTAGCTCAACACTGCCTGGCAATGGCCAAACGACGATGCCCAAAACGATGGACCGTCGTTCAAATGACGGCGCGTCGATGGGTGGTGTCCATAGGGACATGTGTCCTACAGGTGTAGGAGCTTTATTCCCAAACGACGGACCACCATCGATGGGGTCTAGGCCAGTCGGCGGTTGGTCGTTGATTGCACCTGCAAGTCTGTTTACTTCACTGTTAAGGCTTGGGGTGTTTTTGGGAAATTCATCCCAAGTCTAATAAAATAGGAGGACGGCTATTTATGTGTTTATGGGTATTTTAAGATTATTTAAGTCATTAAACTCTCATTTAGACCCTAGCACCTAAATCAAAACCCCTTCCCACCTAAATTTCTCCAAAAACATCCAGGAGAGCTCAAGGTGAAGATGGAACTTGATGATGGATATTCAGTGGAGTTTGTGCCTCAATTCTCTTTTGATTCTTCTTATAAGGTATGAGAGTTCTTCATCTAAGTCTTTCTATGACCTTAGAGTTAATTTCAAATATGATTTCAATGATTTCAAAAAGATGAAAAAGTCCAATTTCTACTCTAAGTCATGGGTTCTTGCACGAAACGTTTTCAAACCTTAATATATGATGTTATTGATGTATAATTGATGTTTTTCAATGAAATTCTCCATGAACCCTTGACCTTCTCAAATTTCAATAATTTTGCTTTAGCATGGGTGAATTGATTATGGCTAAATAGTAATGAATTCATGTGTAGATTGCATAGAGCTATATATTTATGTATAGATCATGATTGTATGGTTTATAGTCTGCCTCAATTTGGTTATATGAATGTTGTATATTGTTGGATTCATTGTATATTGAGCTTATTGGATTGAATTGGTGATCATGGCTATTGGTAAGATCCTTGGAGTATGGATTTTGTTGATTTGGCTATGGATTGAAGGTGTGGGATTGAATTGGTGGTATGCTGCCTGAACTCTCTTGATATTATGTAGTATAACTCTTGTATTATAATGAGGACTGGTATGATCCACTTATGTTTGCGGTGCTTATACGTTATTTATTGTGAAACAATGTGTCCTCATCGGCATTACTTTATTTATTATGCTATTATCAGAATATAACTTGGTTATGTGATTATTGTTAAGGTTGATATTGTTGATGTGTATATATATATATATATATATATATATATATATATATATATATATATATATATATATATATATATATAAATATATATTAAATCCAAGTATATGTTCTCCTAAGTGAATATAGGTGATCATGATAGGCCATAGTAATGCCTTGTGTGTGTAGACTTGATGTTGATGTGTGAATCTTCTTAAATGACTATATGCACCTTATAATGATTTATTTTGATGATTCAATAGAAGTGTGTATGAGGTCTTGTAAGTATGCTTCGTTGAACTATGTTCTTGTTGAATGATATGCAATATGTGATATTGTGAAGTATGTGTGTGTCTTGTTTTGATAGATTTGTGTACCTTACTTGATACATGTAAGATGTGAATATGTATTCTTAACTTAGTATTATAAAGCTTCTTAGTCTTGTATATGTGATTGACATGTGACCTTGAATATTGCTTAGAAGGTCCTTTATGTGGAACCTTTTTGAAAGAAGGTTATGATATCCTTGAAGTTGAAAGGCGTAATGGTATCCTTCTTGTGTGAATTGTGGACTTAGGGTTAATTGGCTTAAACAACATGAAATCATCCTTAGGAAAATCTTTGAACTATCTTCTTGACCATTGTAGGTAGCCTTAGTCGATCGTCCTTGGTAAAGTGTAATGTTATTGGGTTATGAACAAGATATGGTACCCCTTCATATGCTCTTTTATTGAATTAATCTATAAGAACAAAGGATAGCACCGAGTGAGTATGCTTGAGTAGTAGTTCTAGCTAAAAATGAGGCTAGCGTAAACCCTCGATATTACTTAACCATGTACCTACATGGGATGTGTCTTCGTTCTACACTTGGCATGTTGAACACCCTCTATCGGAGTAGGTTCATGACTCCGGATTCCATGCATTGCTAGAATGGTATATGTCGGTTATTGCTTATTCTTATTATGTGGGATACATTTTAGTGTTGGATAAGTTATATGAAGTTTAGGTAGTGGAATGGAACTCTATCTAGACATTGCACGATTAGGGTTTGAAGATGTTAGTGTGTGAGTCCATAGGTATTCTCCAAGACCATTATGTTAATGTCCTTAAGTAATGAAGGTCATCTAAATGACTTTTTGAATTTAATCACTTAAGTAAAGACATGTTAATTGAAATGGTATCTATCTAGGGTAGCTTTGATGCTTTTCTAAGTAGGCTTGGACAGGGTGTATGGGCGTTATCTTCTTGTCTTACTTAGGTGAGTCTTAGAGAAACTCTTGGTAGGGAGTTTGATTAATGAAATGGGAATAATCTTATCTTAGGTAGTCTGAAGGATCTCTTTGGTGTGTGTGAAGGGATTGTATGGGCGGTCGCTTCATAAATCACTCATGTGACCCTTAGAATCACCTTTTTAAGAGGGTGTCACACCAGCAGAGCATACCCAGATAAGACCGGCATTGTCGTCCTCTAAGAGGACTCACACAAGCACTTAGCATTCATCATAACATGTGATCGGTAAAAGTTGTGGAAAATTTTAAAACTTTGATATACTATGTGAAGTATAATTAGACTTCATACTTAACAATTATAAGACATACGATATTCTAAAAATCTGTCCCACATACATAAAACCATCTAAAGAGTGCAAATCTGGACTTAGCCAATATATAGTCAATATGCCATATAGGCCTTAATACAAAAGAATCCAAAGAAACATAGATGGAAATAGGATATTCCTAAAATCTACTAATTCTTCATAAGCTGGAATATGAAAGATAGAATCTCCATACATGAGGACATACCAGGACTTTGAGAAAGAGTTCCAAGCTTCTTCAAATCGACCTTCTTCAACTCCAATGACCGGAACCTACAGTTGTAGTAATATAGAGTAATGGGGTTAGTACGTAACAAGTACTAACTATGAGTATATGCACATAACACTTAAGGACATGCATGAAAAATAAGCATTTATCATATCATTAGAAAGCGTTCTAAGTCATGTGAATGACTTCAATGCACATACCGTAGAACATATACTAGTTAAGGATTCCATCAACATAAGGCAATGATCATAAGCAAAGACATATTAACATAGAGTCATGTTAACATTTCATTTTCAAAAGATCATATAAACATAACATACAAAACACGTACCAATGATCCCATCCCCAACCTACAAGTGCAATGGTCATGTGAAGCCCCATAACCCCACGCAACCAAGTAGATAAGATAGGAGACCATAAGTAAAGATTTGCTTCATGTAACTTGTAACATAAGTAGTCATCACATCATTTAACAATATAATCCAATAATATATTCATCATAATGACCAACATTCATATAAGAGTGACATCATGTATCAGAAACATATATCTTTCATGTTATAATATTACATAAGAACAATATCTTAGGACTTCCCGTAGAGTCAACTTGTGCAATGTCTAGGTAGATCCCCATACCCCTACCTATACTAAGTAGACTCCTCAAGTCACCCTAGTCAACGTCCATTTACTTGTCTTTCATTTTACATGAAGGAACATTTGTCTTAACCGACATAGACCATGTGATCTAAACATTGAATTCGGTGTCGTAAAACCCCACACCGAAAGAAGGTGGTCTACCAGCCAAAGTAGAACCTAACATGACTAGCTTTCTAGGTGGATCCACTAGCTAGTATCCTATGATGGCAACATAGTTCAAGAACTAGGATATGTATTAGACACCTATAGTTCCACATTACATGGAAGTATCAATCTCATGAGAGTCATTGTGAACCTACCTTCCAACTAGGGAAGGGACACCTCTCATATCTAGTTCTTCGGTGGTTAGCTTAAGTCTTTTTTCTTAAATAACCTTTAAGTTGTATTTTATCATAAAATTATCATAGGTCATAGGATATTAACTCCTTGTATAAACATGATCATGAGCTCTTTAGTATTAGATGAGAATATCCTTTCATCGCAACCCTTCGTATGTGTTATTAACATAGCATAGTCATCTTGTGTAAATAATACAAGCGAATATGGTAACTTGCATTTTTCGTGTTCTTATCATGATCGCACAAGAAACATGTTCCATCATATACACATAGAAACATCATTCATGCGTCCATAACATAGTATCATGATTTATAGGCTAACATAAACGTAGTGGAGTAATCAAAACTTTAGAAGACTTACCTCTTGCTTCCAAGAACCTTATTCAAGAGATTATGTTAAGCTTACAACATTCATAACCATAACATAATGAAATACTCAATAGCATAATCCAGAAGGACTCTTAAAATCATGTACAAGACCAATACGTAATGTAGGATAAGGGAAGGGGTCATTTAAGAGTTCATTCTAGTCTTACTTCCAATCCTTAAGTTTACATGTCATCAAGTAGTAGAAACAGCCATATGAAACCATAAATTAGATAAGAACATGCTTCACACGAAATTCAATCATAACTAACAACATACTCATCAATTCGTGTGAAATAGACCATAGAAAACACTTACTTATCATCAAAATCATTAATCTAGGGTTAGGAAGAAAATCCATTTTGTAGAGTAAAACCCCTAGTATTTTCAGTTCTTGAAAACCTATATTAAAAGGACCTCTTGGGGAAAGAAATCCTAAGAGTGAAAAATTTATACCTTATATATGAAGAATACACTAAAATTGGATGAAATGCTTGAAGTCTTCGTCTTCTTCCTTATGCTCTTCTTGTTCATCAATGGGGTTTGGAAAAGAGAGTGATTCTTGAGAGATGAGAGAATTTTAGTTTGAATCTGATTTGGACATGTAAAAGTGGTCTAAAACTGACCTAATATCCACATATAGTCGTCCTATGAATTACCCAAAAGACCCTCCACTTAAATGGGTCTTTTTAATGAGTTAAATTACCAAAAATATGACTTTAACGATTCTGGGAAGTAGCTGCGCATCGCGGGGCCAAATCCCATCATTTTTATTAAATTTAGAGTTGAGGCAATGAGGTGAGTATAAACCTTGCTTCGAGAGGCTTCCTTTCAAATCCTGAGGCAGTGACCTGCGTGTCATGCTAGCATTGCACGCTTTGCCTCCAATTCTGCCTGCTCGCAGGCTGCCAGGCAGCCTGCCCACCCATGTTTGGGTCCTCCCCAATGACCCTTTGGGTGGTCCTTGGGGTGTCATTATCAGACATTAGGACCCTTTGTGCTACATACTACCTATAAAAGGTCTCTTTACAAGTTTTGGACTTCATTTAACACTTCAAAACCTTCCCCAAACAGAGGGACGTCAACTAGTTCGAATTAGCTAGTTTCCGGACGTCAAGGTCCTTCTTTGTCGTTTTAGCTCTGACCTTTTCCAAATGAGTTTATTGCATTAATATAGGTCTGGAAACATCATTTTAAACATTATTTAATAGATTAATATTTAGTCTAAGTCATGCATTTCTTGAGTGTTACATTATCCCCCCCTTAGGAACTTTTGTCCCTGAAAGACACTAAAATATTTTGGAGGGTAGGAATAGACTTAATACTAGCACCACAACCAATCAACAACATAGAATCATAATGAGTCACAACTCATAGGAGTATATCACAACTCCTCACAACACATACCATAACATTACATATAGCACTCAATTCACGACACACAACAAATAATAGCTCCATATTCATAACATATAGTGAGGAATTTCCTCCTCAACCTTATCATAAGCTCAAAATGCATCAAAGAGTTACCATGCTATTGTTCTTCTCAAGACAACAACAAAACAGCAAAAAATTCAAGAGAACACATGCATACATATTTCACATAAGCGCAAGAATAGAGTATGAAGACGTTTTCTTAAAACTCTAGTTGGTACTATCTTTTACCAAAACATGCACCTATCTAGCAAAAGTCAATTTCATGATTATGCATTACTTTCTCTATTAAGATGAATGTATAACCTTAAGGGGTAAAAATATGAAGGTAGTGGGACTTCTTGTCGGCTTCAGTCTCCCATGTTGCACCCTCAACAAGATGGTTCCTCCATAGAACTTTTACAAAGGCAACCTCCTTGATTCCCAACTTCTTGACTTGGCGATCTAAAATATCAACAATAATATCTTTATAGGAGAGATTCTCATCCACTCCTAAACCTTCAATAGGCATAATAGACACTGGGTCACCTATGCATTTCTTGAGCATAGATACATGAAACACCGGATGAACCGAAGCTAGTTAACTAGGTAGTTTCAACTCATAGGCAACCTTCCCAATTCGTTGTAAAATATCATAAGGACCAACATACCGGGGACTCAAATTCCCCTTCTTACCAAACCTCATCATTCCTTTCATAAGACTTCAAGCAAAAATGATCACCTATTTCAAACTCAAGATCTCTTCTTCAATTATCGACATAAGACTTTTGCCGACTATAGGATGTCTTCAATCTATCTCTTATGATTCGAACCTTCTCTATAGGTTCATAGATAATCTCTTGACCAAGGAGTGAGGACTTACCAACCTTAAACCATCCAACCGGAGATCTACACTTTCTACCATAAAGAGCTTCAAAAGGTTCCATGGATAAGCTCGAATGATAGCTATTATTGTAAGAGAACTCGATCAAATCATAATAGCACATAAAGCCATTTAACATACTTTGAGGCATATTCAATACATTCAATACATTACCTTTCTTTTATCTTACTTGTTTTCTTAAGTAACACTCAAGTGTACTTAATACAAAGTATCACCTTGAGGGCATCTTACAATAGACTTTCATAATATGATTCATAACACAACCATAAATATTCAAAAGTCATAATCACCTCATAGACGTAACCTTCACATAAGAACCATCACCTAAGACAACTCTTAAGTCACACTAGTGCAATGTGTAGCTAGCATCCGATAATACTATTTCCACCAAGTGTACCTAACAAGTCACCCTAGACTAGGCATAACATACTTAACAAGTCATAACACTTACATTTATAACTAGACATAAGGCCACATACTTCATAGCATCATATAAGGACTCTTTCCTTTACTACAACCTTAGTCATAACTCATTTAGTTCATATCATAGGTAAACTACCCTCACAACCCCTTCACAAGCTTACTTGCGCAATGTAAATATGGAGTCCCATAACCCCACATATACTAAGTAAACTTGCTTAGAAATCATAAGTGTAATTCACATGCATAGTTATAATTCATGTCTTGACATAACAATGTCACTTAACATGCATTCATACAAATCATACATAACATAAGTCATTACTTTATAAGATGTTGTGATATTGTGAAATGCATAGGTAGGGTCCATAGTCCTCCCAATACTAAGTATACTTCTCAAGGAATTTATATTCGAGTTGATGTTCTTATCTTAGTTTATATCATAACTTTCGGGAGACATAGCCTTAACCGACATAGACCATGTGAGCTACATGGAATCTGGTGTTCAACACTGTCACATCCCGAGACCACACCCTAGAATATATGGCACTCTCGGAGTGCAACCAGCGTACTTGACCTCTCGGAGGTCTTATACAAGCCCTTTTGATCGTTCATCACATATATAAAGTGAAAAATAGTGCGAAATTAAAACTTTTCACAAACATTTTCATAGTCTTTAAAATATCTTCATATAAAACTCATAGGGGATACTAAGTCTCATTTCATCAAATCTTAGACACCATAGTACTTGGGACACGGCCCATGCAAAATACGAATATATAATTACTTAGTCTATTACATTACTTCAATAAGAGAAATAAAAGGCATGTATGCCCTCGAGTCAATTGAGGACATACTTCAACTTCACTTGAACGATGCTACGATACAAGTCTTCCTTCCCAAATGCTCCTTACCTAACAACAATTTTAGAGATAGATAAGAACATGGAATTAGTACAACCACATGTACTAAGTATGGCATAATGCATAAAAGTAATGAAAACGAACATTTATTGAAAATATGCATCTTTTGATAAAAAAAATATCATAATATAATCATAAGAGCAACATTTAACACCTTATAAACACATAAGAATTCACTTAATCAATTTAGAACATTTTTAAGGCAAGTTTACATTAACCTTAATTCACTGTACAGTGAATTCCTTCACTGTTACAGTGAAGTTGCTTAAATCTAGCTTAGGCACTTTATAACATATAATCCCCTCACTAAAATCTATCCTAAGACTCACTTAAACAATGTAAAGAGATATCGACCATACACCATCTCTAAACATGCCGAAATGATCCTCAAGACTACTTATAATGATAGGTGTCTACTTCCACTTTCTCCCTAAGAGTCACAGCCATAGCATCCACCACCTTGAACACCTCATCTATGAAGTCTTGTGAATCTTGGTTCACCTAAGTGCCTGTCACACCCGGATCCTAGACCGCGGATGAGACCGGCGTCGTTAACCTCTTAAAAGTCGCAAAGAAGCCTCTTATTATCTTTCATCACAATCATACAGTTAAATTTTGCGGAAAATTTAAAACTTTTAACATACTAATGAAGTATACTTAGACTTCATACTTAAGATTTATAAAGAACATACGATATTCTAAAACTTTCTCACATATATAGAAACCATCAAAGAGTGAAAATCCGGACTTAGCCAATAATAGTCAATATGTCATATAGGCCTTAATACAAAAGAATCCAAAGAACATAATGGAAATAACATATTTTAAAAACTACTAAGTCTTCATAGGCTGGAATATAGATGATAGCATCCAAAATATGAGGACCTACCAAAACATTGAGAAAGAGTTCCAAGCTTCTTCAAATCGACCTCTTTAACTTCAATGGCCGGAACCTACAATTGTAGTAATATAAAGTAATGGGGTTAGTATGCCACATGTACTAAGTATGGATATATTCACATAACACATACATACATGCATGAAAAAGAATCATTTATCATCTCTTTAGAAAACATGCTAAGTCATATGAAAATCTTCAATGCATATATCATATTACATATACAAGATAAGGATTCTATCACTTAAAGCATTATCATAATCAAAGATACAAAATATAAACATAACATACAAAATATTTACTAATAACCTCATCCCCAACCTACAAGTGCAATGGTCATGTAAAGCCCCATAACCCCACATAACCGAGTAGATAAGATAGAAGACCATAAGTAAAGCCTTGCTTCATGTAACTTGTAACATAGTTAGTCATCACTTCATATAGCAATATAATTAAATAACATATTCATCATAATGACCGACATTCATGTAAGAGTAACATCATATATCATAAGCATCATACCTTTCACGTTATGATATTACATAAGAAAAATCTCCTAGGTAACGTATGAACCATAATGACCAACATTCATATAAGAGTAACATCATGCATCATAAACATATATCTTTCATGTTGTCATATTACATAAGAACAATCTCCTAGGATTTCCCTTAGAGTCAACTTGTGCAATGTCTATGTAGCTTCCCATACCACTATCTATACTACGCAAACTCAAGTCCCCCTAGTCAACGTTCATTTACTTGTATTTCATTTTACATGAGGGAACATACGCATTAACCGACATAGACCATGTGAGCTAAACATGGAATCCGGTGTCTTCCCCACACCGAAATAAGGTGGTCAACCGGCGAAAGTAGAACCGAACATGACGTAGCTTTGTAGGTGGATCCACTAGCTAGTATTTTATGGTGGCAACATAGTTCAAAAACTAGGAGATGTATTAGAGACCCATATTTCCACATTTTATGGCAGCCTCAATCTTATGAGAATCATTGTGAACCTACCTTCCCGCTAGGGAAGGGACACTTCCCATATCTAGTTCATCGGTGTTTAGATAAAGTCCCTTACTTGAAAAACCTTTTAAGTTTTCTTTTATCATAAACTTATCATAGGTCATAGGATATTAACTCCTTGTATAACATGATCATGAACTCTTTTAGATTAGACGAGAATTTCCTTTCATCATAACCTTTCTTTTGTGAGATTTACATGGCATAAGCATCTTTTCTAAAGCATACTAGAGAGTATCATAAGTTGCATATTCGTATTCTTATCATAATCTCACAAGTAACATGTTCATAGCCCAGCATATTCACATAGAAACATCATACATACTTTTTATAACATAGCATCATAGTTTATAGGCTAACATAAACATTTAAGAGTAATCACACTTAGAAGAATTACCTCTTGCTTCCAAGAATCTTATTCATCATTTAAATATTAATAATCATACATAGTGAAATTCTAAATGGCATAAACAAGAACAACTTATCAAATCATGTACAAGATCAATGCATGACATAGGAGAAGGGAAACGGGTCATTAAAGGGTTCATTCAAAACTCAAATTCCAACCCTAACGTTTACACGTTATCAAACACTAGAAACAACCCATTCTAAACCATAAATTCGGGAAACATCATGGATCACACGAAATTCAAACATTATCAATAAATTACTCAACAATTCATGCAAAATCAAATGTAGAAAACGTTTACTTTTCATCGAAAATCATAAAATCTAGGGTTAGGAAGAAAATCCGTTTTGTAGAGTAAAAAACTTAGTATTTGAAGTTCTTGAAAACTTATCTTGAAAGGACCTCTTGAGGAAAGGAATACCAAGAGTGAAAAACCCATACCTTATAGAAAAAGAATCTACGAAATCCGATTGGAAACTTCGAAACCTTCGTCTTCTTCCCTAAGCTTTTCATGTTCTTCAATGGAGTTTGGAAAAGAGAGCGTTCTTGAGAGATTGAGAGAAAATTCATTTGATCTGATTTGGGACGTGTAAAAGTGGTCTAAAACTGACCTAATATCAATATATAGTAGTCCCATGAATTACCCTAAAGACCTTCCACTTAAATTACCCAAAACGCCCCTTCCAGATGGACTATAAATAGAAGAACATTTGACTTAGCCAAATTCTGAAAATTTGCTTAAGGATCTCGGGTTTGACAATTTAAATTAATTAATTAAGTTACCTAGGGTAATTACTAAAGTACCCCTAAGTTGTTAGGACCATAACCAATCCTTTTGGAAAATCCTAGGTTAGGTACTAGGATGTTTCTTTAGTTAGCTACTCGGCTAGTGTCACCCGGTTAGGTCTTAGGATTTCGGGCACACTATTTTAGTTCATTTTAGTTAGTAATAGGCTATTTATTTAGTTAGGTAAGTTAGTTAGAACTTAGGATTGGTTAGGAAGCTCGGCCTCACGTGGCTGGACCCGACGCGTGCCTGTCCCCTAACCGCCCTAACCGAATTGGTTGGGCTTGGTCTCTCGATCGTTGGTAGAACATGTCCTTGCACATGTGTTGCCGTGCACTTTCCTAACTGTGCACTCTGGAAAGTTCACTTCTTGTCCAAGGATCCTCACTATGTCCTTGGGCACTACTTAATCTACATGATCATTTTAAATGATCATGTGCTATGGTACCTAGGCTTGACACTTGGATGTCTCGTACCTAATGTGTGTATGTCAAGATACTTGTGAATACATAAAATTTGTCTAACACTCTTAAGCCAATATTGTCTAAAATGCTCAATATTACTCAATATTGGGCATTTGGGATGCCTATGTACCCCAATACGTATTCTTATAACCTAATAGACTCTTCACTAGACAAGTACAGTTTCTGGAAATATCATTTTAAGCATTATTAAATATCTTAAGCTCTAGTCTATGTCATGGTATTTCCGGAGAGTCACCCCTTTAGGAATATTCGTTCCCGAATGACACTAAAATCTTTTGGAGGGTAGGAAAAAGACTCAATACTAGCAGCACAACCATCACATAACATATCATTACTAGCACTCAATTCATGATGCACAACATATATGAGCTACATATCCATAACACATAGTAAGGAATTTCTTTCTCAACCTTATCATAAGCTCAAAATGCATCAAAGAGTTACCATGCTATCAATCTTCTCAAGATATCAACAAAACAACAGAATCTCAAGAAAACATATGCATACAAGTTTCACATAAGTTCAAGAATAGAGTATGAAAACATCTTCTTAAACTCTAGTTGGTACTATCTTTTACTAAAACATGCACCTATTTAGTAAACAAGTTAAATTTTTTTTGTTCAATTGGGCATGAAGTCTTTATAAGCCAATCTTTATTGGCTATGCCCATTCTTTGATTATTTGCATAATATATAGTTCTTGGGGCATATATTCATACTCTAATACTGGCATAAACCAATAACTGTTAAAACTTCATTCTTATCAAACACTGAGATTTGACATTCTCATGCTTTGCCTTAGTTCACTTGAACTTACATTTCTTCTTCTTTGATCTCACGTTCACTTTGAACATACTAGGTTGACTTAAGATATCCTTTTAAGACTTCTATTGGGATCAACTCTAGTTTCGGTTTTCTTGAATTCAATACGTTTGAAAAGCCTCCTTCATCCTCACCATATGGTATATACAACCCTTGGATATCATCTTACAAGCCTTTAAACACGAAACAATTTGACCCCTTGGCATAAAATTTCCCTCTTTCACTCTAGAATAGGTTTATTAGGGAATTGAAAATTCACTACCCTTGTTCTACAATCTACGGAAGCAAAACAATCATGAAGCCAATCCATACCCAAGATGATATCAAAATCAAACATGTCAAGTTCTACCAAATCAACAAGACTAACTCTATTGGGCAGCATGATAGGGCATTTCCTATACACTCTTTTTGCAACTATAGAGTCACCCATTGGGGTACAAATGGAAAAGTGCTCAATCAAAACATCGGGAAGTACATAAAACTTCCTATCTACCAAAGGTGTAATGAAAGAAAGAGTAGAACCTCGGTCAAGCAAAGAATAAACATTAACAGAGAAAACCTGTAACATACTCATCACAACGTCAGGAGAGCTTTCTTGCTCACCCTAGCCTTGAGTGCATATAAACGGTTCCTTTTTGGAGCTTCAGAATTAGGACCGCTTGGTTGAGCTTGACTATTACCCTTACCTTGACTTCTCACATTACGACAATCTTTCACAATATGGCCACCCTTGCCACAACCATAGCAACTATTAGTTCCAACAAGACATTCGCCCCCATGCTTCTTACAACACTTACCACAAGTTTGTCTTTCTCTTGGTGGATCAACATTTCTCCCTTGGTACCTAAGAACACCATCCTCCCCTTGGGAGAATGACTCATTGATCTTACTAAGTACCGATTCCTTCAACTCCATCAATAGGGGATCAAGATGTTGCTTCGATTTCAAATCAACCACTAATGATGAGTCGGAGTTATGATGGACCATGAAACCACCAATTGGAGAATCTTCTAACCGCACACCTAAGCGAGTCAACATATGAACATCTTTCACAAGTTCTTTCTTCTCTTCATCCACATGAGACACACTACCCATAGTCATACGACTCAAAGCATCTGCAACCACGTTGGCTTTGCCGAGGTGGTAAAGGACACTCATGTCGTAATCCTTAACACTCATACCTCCTTGACGAAGGTTGATGAACTCCTCTAACTTATCTTCTCTTTGCTCCCTTGGGAAGAATCTGTCAAGAATGGAATTAGATGCTAAAAGACACATCGTGTCAAAGCTCTAGAGGCACGACATAGGAGTATAAGGAAAATAGAAGTTTCCTAATCATCAGATATCCTCTCTTCCACAATTGTGGCACGCTTCACAACCATGAACAAGACACTAGGTAATGTGGTTTAGTGAGAAATTGATCCTAAGGATATTTAACCTGATGCTCTGATACCAAGTTTAATATTCTAATATTTAACCTCGTGTTGTGATACCAAGTTTAACATTCCGTATTTAACCTCATGCTCTGATACAAAGTTTGTCACACCCGGATTCTTGACCCCGAATGAGACCGGCGTCATTAACCTCTCAGAGGTCGCAGACAAGCCTCTTCTTAGCTTTCACTACAATCATACAGTTAAATTTTGCGGAAAATAATTTTTTTTTAACATACTAATGAAGTATACTTAGACTTCATACATAAGATTTATAAAGAACATACGATATTATCAAATTGTATCACATATATAGAAACCATCTAAGAGTGCAAATCTGGACTTAGCCAATAATAGTCAATATGCCATATAGGCCTTAATACAAAAGAATCCAAAGAACATAATGGAAATAACGTATTATAAAAAACTACAAAGTCTTCATAGGCTGGAATATAGATGATAACGTCCCAAACATGAGGACCTACCAAAACTTGGAGAAAGAGTTCCAAGCTTCTTCAAACCGACCTCTTTAACTTCAATGGTCAGAACCTACAATTGTAGTAATATAAAGTAATGGGGTTAGTATGCCACAAGTACTAAGTATGGGTATATGCACATAACACATAGGTACATGCATGAAAAAGAATATTTATCATCTCTTTAGAAAACATGATAAGTCATATGAAAATCTTCAATGCACATACCATATAACATATACAAGTTAAGGATTCCATAACTTAAAGCATTATCATAATCAAAGACATATTCTCATAGATTGATGTTAACATTTCATATTCAATAAATCATATAAACATAACATACAAAACATTTACCAATGACCTCGTCCCCAACCTACAAGTGCAATTGTCATGTGAAGCTCCATAACCCCACATAACCAAGTAGATAAGATAAGAGACCTTAAGTAAAGTCTTACTTCATGTAACTTGTAACATAATTATTCATCACTTCATATAGAAATATAACCAAATAACATATTCATCATAATGACCGACATTCAAGTAAGAGTAACATCATATATCATAAGCATCATACCTTTCACGTTATCATATTACATAAGAACAATCTCCTAGGTAACGTATGCACCATAACGACCAACATTCATATAAGAGTAACATCATGCATCACAAGCATATATCTTTCATGTTGTCTTATTACATAAGAACAATCTCCTAGGACTTCCCTTAGAGTCAAATTGTGCAATGTCTAGGTAGCGTCCCATACCACTACCTATACTAAGCAAACTCCTCAAGTCACCCTAGTCAATGTTCATTTACTTGCCTTTCGTTTTACATGAGGGAGAATATGCATAAACCGACATAGACTATGTGAGCTAAACATGGAATCCGGTGTCTTCCCCACACCGAAAAGAGGTGGTCTACCAGCCAAAGTAGAATCGAACATGACGTAGCTTTCTAGGTGGATCCACTAGCTAGTATTCTATAGTGGCAACATAGTTCAAGAACTAGTAGATGGATTAGAGACCCATAGTTCCACATTACATGGCAGCCTCAATCTCATGAGAATCATTGTGAAGCTACCTTCCCGCTAGGGAAGGGACACTTCCCATATCTAGTTCATCGGTGCTTAGCTTAAGTCCCTTACTTGAAAAACCTTTTAAGTTTTCTTTTATCATAAACTTATCATAGGTCACAGAAGATTAACTTCTTGTATAACATGATCATGAGCTCTTTTAGATTAGACGAGAATTTCATTTCATCATAACCTTTCTTTTGTGATATTTACATGGCATAATCATCTTGTGTGAAGCATACAAGAGAGTATCATAACTTCCATATTCGTATTCTTATCATAATATCACAAGTAACATGTTCATATCCCAGCAGATTCACATAGCAATATCATACATACTTTTCATTACATAGCATCATAGTTTATAGGCTAACATAAACATTTAAGAGTAATCAAACTTTAGAAGACTTACCTCTTACTTCAAAAAATCTTATTCATCATGCAATATTCATAATCATACATAGTGAAATACTAAATGGCATAATCAATAACAACTCATCAAATGATGTACAAGATAAATGCATGGCATAGGTGAAGGGAACCGGATCATTAAAGGGTTCATTCAAAAGTCAAATTCCAACCCATTCAAAACCATCACATAGAGAAAGATCATGTATCACACGACATTCAAACATTATCAATCAATTACTCAATAATTCATGCGAAATCAAATGTAGAAAACATTTACTTTTCATCGAAAATCATAAACCTAGGGTTAGGAAGAAGATCTATTTTGCAGAGTAAAAACCCTATTTGAAGTTCTTGAAAACTTATCTTGAAAGGACCTCTTGGGGAAAGGAATCCCAAGAGTGAAAAACCCATACCTTATAGATGAAGAATCCATGAATTCTGATTGGAAACTTTGAAACCTTCGTCTTTTTTCCTAAGTTTTCTTGTTCTTCAATGGAGTTTGGAAAAGAGAGCGTTCTTGAGAAATTGAGAGAAAATTCGTTTGATCTTATTTGGGACGTGTAAAAGTGGTCTAAAACTGACCTAATATCATTATAAAGTCGTCCCATGAATTACCCTAATGACCTCCACTTATATTACCCAAAATGCCCCTCCTAGATTGACTACAAAAAGGAGAACATTTGACTTAGCCAAATTCTGCAAATTTGCTTAAGGGTCTCGGGTTTGAATATCTAAATTAATTAATTAAGTTCCTAATTTAATTAATTAAGTGACCTAGGGTAATTACTAAAGTACCCCTAAGTCAACCCCTTTGGACCATCCTAGATTAGGTACTAGGATGTTCCTTTAGTTAGCTACTCGGCTAGTGTCACCCTATTAGGTCTTAGGATTTCGGGCACACTATTTTAGTTCATTTTAGTTAGTCCTAGATTAGTTAGTAAGTTAGGTAAGTTAGTTAGAACCTAGGATTGGTTAGTAAGCTCGGCCCCATATGGCTGGAACCGACGCGTGCCTGCCCCCTAACCGCCCTAACCGAATCGGTTGGGCTTTGTCTCACGGCCGTTGGTAGCACATGTTCTTGCACATGTGTTGCCGTGTACTTTCCTAACCGTTCACTCTGGAAAGTTCGCTTCTTGTCCAAGGATCCTCACTATGTCCTTGGGCACTGTGCTTAATCTACATGATCATTTTAAATGATCATGTGCTATGGTACCTAGGCTTGACACTTGGATGCCTCGTACCTAACGTGTGTATATGAAGAATATAGTTATTTTAGCTTAGGGTCTTCATTACAGGTACAATTCCTAAACAATATTGGATTGGAGTGTATGTCAAGATACTTGTTAATACATAAAATTTGGCTAACACCCTTAAGACAATATTCTCTAACATGCCTAATATTACTCAATATTTGGCATTTGGGATGCCTACGTACCCTAGTACGTATTCTTAAAACCTTATAGACTTTCCACTAGACAAGTAAATTTTCTGGAAACATCATTTTAAGCATTATTAAATAGCTTAAGCTCTAGTGTAAGTCATGGTATTTCCGGAGTGTTACAGTGCCATGGAAAGTAGGAGGATTCATCCTCATGAAATCCCTGATTCTAGAAGCGGGAGTACTTCCATTAGGTTGAGGTCTAACTCCAAGGTAACTTGCTCAACCACATGATTAGTGACAATATGATCTTGAGTCATCATGAGTCGGATCAAATCCCTAAGGGAAGCCCTTATCTCTGCATTAGTCATATTCCCTTTAACATACGAGCTTGAGGACCTTCGGACATGGGAGGCATTTTTTATGACCGAGGGTACACCCTAGAATTTATGGTATTCGCAAATCGACAGACGACGTACTCGACCTCTCAGTGGTCTTATACCAGCCCTTAGGCATCGTTCGTCGGATAAACATAAAAATAGCGGTAATTTTAAATGTGTTCATAGCACATCATATGCTATAACAGTACTTTATATATATATATATATATATATATATATATATATATATATATATATATATATATATATATATATATATATATATACTTCATAATACATAGTTACACTCTAAGTATCTTTGTCATCTTAAGACACAACTTTATAGAATAGAATATGAACACGACACTTAACAACATAAAATATATGTGTAAGCTAGTACATCAACTTAATGAAATATCTTGACATAGGCAACCTTTGAATCAAAAGGGTCCCTTTACTAGAACTTGGAGGATCTATCCATGCTCTTCACATAGGAGACATCCTCCAGACATCACCACCTACACTTTGTGTAAAAATATGAAAAAGAATGGTATTAGTACAAGAATGCACTATGTATGACAACCATGCACAAACATGCGTTTAAAGAGGACATTTCCTATGAAATTATGCAACATGTCTTTTTAGTAAACTTCATGAACATAGGAATAAATAACACAGTATAGTTCGTATACATCAAGTAGACATGGACACTAATCATAATAGCACATAAATCCATTTATCACACTTTGAGGCATATTTAATACATAAAATACATTACCTCCATTTTACTTACTTTTTTCCTTATGTAACCCTCAAGTGTACTTAGTACAATGTATCACCTTGAGGTGATCTTACAATAGTCTTTCAAAATATGATTCATTACACAACCGAATATATTCATAAGTCTTAATCTCCTCATAGATCAACTTCACATAAGAACCATCACCTAAGACAACTCCTAAGTCACACTAGTGCAATGTGTAGCTAGCATCCGATAATACTATTTCCACCAAGTGTACCTAACAAGTCACCCTAGACTAGGCATAACATACTTAACAAGTCATAACACTTACATTTATAACTAGACATAAGGCCACATACTTCATAGCATCATATAAGGACTCTTCCCTTTAATATAACTTTAGTCATGACTCATTTAGTTTATATCATAGGTAAAATACCCTCACAACCTCTTCACAAGCTTACTTGTGCAATGTAAACATGGAGTCCCATACCCCCACATATACTAAATAAACTCACTTAGAAGTCATAAGTGTAATTCACATGCATAGTTATAATTCATGTCTTTACATAACCAGGTACTTAACATGCATTCATACAAGTCATACATAACATAAGTCAGTACTTCATAAGAGGCTCCAATTCTATCCTTTCTTGATGTAATCTTGTGCTATGCATAGGTAGGGTCAATAGTCCTCCCTATACTAAGTACACTTCTCAAGGAATTTAGATTAGAGTTTATGTTCTTATATTAGTTCATTTCATGAATTTCGGGAGACATAGCCTAAACCGACATAGACCATGTGATCGACATAAAATTTGGTGTTCTACTCCCTTACCAAAAAGAGAGGGTAGTACTTGTCATGGTAGCACCTTCATACAAAATAGCTATTCTAGTGGATCCACTAAGCTAAATCCTACGGGGGCATGTAGTTATCGATAATGGAGACTGGTTATAGAAACCTTGACTTTCTATCATGTAGGTTTCCATCTTATGAGACAATATCTAGGTTGGGAAGCAGGACTTGCTAATGTGAAGGTTCGCTTTGTGGGAAGCCGGATTTACTAACGTGAAGCTCCCACTCTCATTTGTCATATTCACTCGGCGCTAAGCTTAAACTCCCCTTTTAAACATCATTAAGCCCTTAGATAACATTAGTTCATAATGATTAGGCCTTAGGGACTTTCTCCCTCATACATGATATAGCTCAAAGGTATCTATGCTGAGAATTCTACTTTTATCATAGAACCTATATTATGTGAGAATATTCTTTCACATATCATATTAAATTCTTACTATGTCTAGTTTAGAGTACAATTGAGTAATACCTTTCAACAGACTCACTTTTTCATTAGACTACCATTAACATACTTCATTCATACATGCATGTATGTTTGTACATATATGTGAGATCTAGCTTCACATAAATACCTTTAGGCACTCATGTTCATAACTTCATTAATCATATACTTTAAATTCATAGAAAGAGGTAATGATGCATATGAGAACTATACATTGGTCAACATGATCACATAATGGCTATCTCATAGCATTATGGAAGCCACCCTCTAATGGTCACTACACATGTACGACATTTTTCAAGTCTTGAGTCAAACACATTTATAGTATTTAATACTATAGTCTACACACACTCACAATGCATCATAGGAGATAGGATATATTAAACATTAGAATGGAAGACTACTAGCATACTTTGATCACACATACATAAAGGGATTTAATAATTAGGGGTCATGCTACACGAGTATTCATCATCATTAGCCATATAGACCACCCCTAACCCTACATGATCATCCACATACATACAATTCATGCACACACCTAGATCATATAACTAGTGTGGAAGTCTATACATATAATTCACATTCATCAATTCACGTAGAACATGATATTAGAATCAAGGCTAAATCCTTAAACTTACTAAACATGAGATTCATCATATCAATTTATCTTGCATATAATGCCTTCTAGTCCATGATCATCACACATAAGCATATACAAGAATATAAACACCGCCACCATAAGTGGACCATACCAGACAATGTCATTCAAGGCCAATTCAACTACCAATTCTATAAAAAGTAGAAGGAATAAGGAAATATTAAAAACTCTCCATGCTTTGATCATCATTGATAAATTAACAATAATTCAGAAGTAATCCATAAGGAAAACAGTAGCTATAGATACATAAACATAATCAAAATCACAAGAGTGAAAAACCCATACCTTATAGATGAAGAATCCATGAATTCTGATTGGAAACTTCGAAACCTTCGTCTTTTTTCCTAAGTTTTCTTGTTCTTCAATGGAGTTTGGAAAAGAGAGCGTTCTTGAGAAATTGAGAGAAAATTCGTTTGATCTTATTTGGGACGTGTAAAAGTGGTCTAAAACTGACCTAATATCATTATAAAGTCGTCCCATGAATTACCCTAAAGACCCTCCACTTAAATTACCCAAAATGCCCCTCCTAGATTGACTACAAAAAGGAGAACATTTGACTTAGCCAAATTCTGCAAATTTGCTTAAGGGTCTCGGGTTTGAATATCTAAATTAATTAATTAAGTTGCTAATTTAATTAATTAAGTGACCTAGGGTAATTACTAAAGTACCCCTAAGTCAACCCCTTTGGACCATCCTAGATTAGGTACTAGGATGTTCCTTTAGTTAGCTACTCGGCTAGTGTCACCCTATTAGGTCTTAGGATTTCGGGCACACTATTTTAGTTCATTTTAGTTAGTCCTAGATTAGTTAGTAAGTTAGGTAAGTTAGTTAGAACCTAGGATTGGTTAGTAAGCTCGGCCCCATATGGCTGGAACCGACGCGTGCCTGCCCCCTAACCGCCCTAACCGAATCGGTTGGGCTTTGTCTCACGGCCGTTGTTAGCACATGTTCTTGCACATGTGTTGCCGTGCACTTTCCTAACCGTTCACTCTGGAAAGTTCGCTTCTCTTCCAAGGATCCTCACTATGTCCTTGGGCACTGTGCTTAATCTACATGATCATTTTAAATGATCATGTGCTATGGTACCTAGGCTTGACACTTGGATGCCTCGTACCTAACGTGTGTATATGAAGAATATAGTTATTTTAGCTTAGGGTCTTCATTACAGGTACAATTCCTAAACAATATTGGATTGGAGTGTATGTCAAGATACTTGTTAATACATAAAATTTGGCTAACACCCTTAAGACAATATTCTCTAACATGCCTAATATTACTCAATATTTGGCATTTGGGATGCCTACGTACCCTAGTACGTATTCTTAAAACCTTATAGACTTTCCACTAGACAAGTAAATTTTCTGGAAACATCATTTTAAGCATTATTAAATAGCTTAAGCTCTAGTGTAAGTCATGGTATTTCCGGAGTGTTACAGTGCCATGGAAAGTAGGAGGATTCATCCTCATGAAATCCCTAATTCTAGAAGCGGGAGTACTTCCATTAGGTTGAGGTCTAACTCCAAGGTAACTTGCTCAACCACATGATTAGTGACGATATGATCTTGAGTCATCATGAGTCGGATCAAATCCCTAAGGGAAGCCCTTATCTCCGCATTAGTCATATTCCCTTTAACATACGAGCTTGAGGACCTTCGGACATGGGAGGCATTTTTTATGACCGAGGGTACACCCTAGAATTTATGGTATTCGCAAATCGACAGACGACGTACTCGACCTCTCAGTGGTCTTATACCAGCCATTAGGCATCGTTCGTCGGATAAACATAAAAATAGTGGTAATTTTAAATGTTTTCATAGCACATCATATGCTATAACAGTACTTTATATATATATATATATATATATATATATATATATATATATATATATACTTCATAATACATAGTTACACTCTAAGTATCTTTGTCATCTTAAGACACAACTTTATAGAATAGAATATGGACACGACACTTAACAACATAAAATATATGTGTAAGCTAGTACATCAACTTAATGAAATATCTTGACATAGGCAACCTTTGAATCAAAAGGGTCCCTTTACTAGAACTTGGAGGATCTATCCATGCTCTTCACATAGGAGACATCCTCCAGACATCACCACCTACACTTTGTGTAAAAAGATGAAAAAGAATGGTATTAGTACAAGAATGCACTATGTATGACAACCATGCACAAACATGCGTTTAAAGAGGACATTTCCTATGAAATTATGCAACATGTCTTTTTAGTAAACTTCATGAACATAGGAATAAATAACACAATATAGTTCGTATACATCAAGTAGACATGGACACTCATCATAATAGCACATAAATCCATTTATCACACTTTGAGGCATATTTAATACATAAAATACATTACCTCCATTTTACTTACTTTTTTCCTTATGTAACCCTCAAGTGTACTTAGTACAATGTATCACCTTGAGGTGATCTTACAATAGTCTTTCAAAATATGATTCATTACACAACCGAATATATTCATAAGTCTTAATCTCCTCATAGATCAACTTCACATAAGAACCATCACCTAAGACAACTCCTAAGTCACACTAGTGCAATGTGTAGCTAGCATCCGATAATACTATTTCCACCAAGTGTACCTAACAAGTCACCCTAGACTAGGCATAACATACTTAACAAGTCATAACACTTACATTTATAACTAGACATAAGGCCACATACTTCATAGCATCATATAAGGACTCTTCCCTTTAATATAACTTTAGTCATGACTCATTTAGTTTATATCATAGGTAAAATACCCTCACAACCTCTTCACAAGCTTACTTGTGCAATGTAAACATGGAGTCCCATACCCCCACATATACTAAATAAACTCACTTAGAAGTCATAAGTGTAATTCACATGCATAGTTATAATTCATGTCTTTACATAACCAGGTACTTAACATGCATTCATACAAGTCATACATAACATAAGTCAGTACTTCATAAGAGGCTCCAATTCTATCCTTTCTTGATGTAATCTTGTGCTATGCATAGGTAGGGTCAATAGTCCTCCCTATACTAAGTACACTTCTCAAGGAATTTAGATTAGAGTTTATGTTCTTATATTAGTTCATTTCATGAATTTCGGGAGACATAGCCTAAACCGACATAGACCATGTGATCGACATAAAATTTGGTGTTCTACTCCCTTACCAAAATGAGAGGGTAGTACTTGTCATGGTAGCACCTTCATACAAAATAGCTATTCTAGTGGATCCACTAAGCTAAATCCTACGGGGGCATGTAGTTATCGATAATGGAGACTGGTTATAGAAACCTTGACTTTCTATCGTGTAGGTTTCCATCTTATGAGACAATATCTAGGTTGGGAAGCAGGACTTGCTAATGTGAAGGTTCGCTTTGTGGGAAGCCGGATTTACTAACGTGAAGCTCCCACTCTCATTTGTCATATTCACTCGGCGCTAAGCTTAAACTCCCCTTTTAAACATCATTAAGCCTTTAGATAACATTAGTTCATAATGATTAGGCCTTAGGGACTTTCTCCCTCATACATGATATAGCTCAAAGGTATCTATGCTGAGAATTCTACTTTTATCATAGAACCTATATTATGTGAGAATATTCTTTCACATATCATATTAAATTCATACTATGTCTAGTTTAGAGTACAATTGAGTAATACCTTTCAACAGACTCACTTTTTCATTAGACTACCATTAACATACTTCATTCATACATGCATGTATGTTTGTACATATATGTGAGATCTAGCTTCACATAAATACCTTTAGGCACTCATGTTCATAACTTCATTAATCATATACTTTAAATTCATAGAAAGAGGTAATGATGCATATGAGAACTGTACATTGGTCAACATGATCACATAATGGCTATCTCATAGCATTATGGAAGCCACCCTCTAATGGTCACTACACATGTACGACATTTTTCAAGTCTTGAGTCAAACACATTTAGAGTATTTAATACTATAGTCTACACACACTCACAATGCATCATAGGAGATAGGATATATTAAACATTAGAATGGAAGACTACTAGCATACTTTGATCACACATACATAAAGGGATTTAATAATTAGGGGTCATGCTACACGAGTATTCATCATCATTAGCCATATAGACCACCCCTAACCCTACATGATCATCCACATACATACAATTCATGCACACACCTAGATCATATAACTAGTGTGGAAGTCTATACATATAATTCACATTCATCAATTCACGTAGAACATGATATTAGAATCAAGGCTAAATCCTTAAACTTACTAAAAATGAGATTCATCATATCAATTTATCTTGCATATAATGCCTTCTAGTCCATGATCATCACACATAAGCATATACAAGAATATAAACACCGCCACCATAAGTGGACCATACCAGACAATGTCATTCAAGGCCAATTCAACTACCAATTCTATAAAAAGTAGAAGGAATAAGGAAATATTAAAAACTCTCCATGCTTTGATCATCATTGATAAATTAACAATAATTCAGAAGTAATCCATAAGGAAAACAGTAGCTATAGATACATTAACATAATCAAAATCACAATCTATCATCATCTCAACAAGATCACATTACCCACTTTATAGGCTAAATTAAAATTTGAGAGGATCATGGGTTCATCATTAAATTGGAGTTAAGTTCTCATTAAAAACACTAGCTAATCATCAATTTATCATAATTATGCTTTTGAAATCATTTTGAGAAGGAACACATGGAAACATTGAAAGATGGACAATTTTATCATGAATTCTCTTTGAAAATATTGGAAGGAACTCCGTAGATGAATGGATAACTAAGGACAAAAATGAAAAAAATCTGAGAAGAAAGCTCCAAGAATCCACCTCCATAACTTGTTCTTCAGCTTGGTCTTCAATGCATGCATTGGTTTTTTTTTTTGAAGAGAACAGAATTTTAGGGATTTTGATTTCTTAATGGGTCTTGGGGTTTTGACTTGGGAAAAGTGCTAAATAGGTCCTAAAAATAGTTTGTAACCGACTCCCAAAGTTACCAAAATACCCCCACACATATTTGGATTTTTAGACATGTCAAACTTGACTTTAAAACGACGCAACCAAATGTGTGAAGTAGCTGCGCATCGCAGAGGCAGCCCCAAATCTTGACTCCCATAATTTTTAAGGCAGTAAGCCTTGTGCAGCTCGAGTGACACTCAGGCATATGAAGTTCCAGGCGTGCAACGCGTGAGTGGCTCCCAATCTTGGCGTTGCACGCTACCTTGGGCATCTTCCTTGTCCAACGTTTGGGTCCTCCTCAAGGACCCTTAGGGTTGTCCTTGGGGAGTCGTACCCGGAAATCTTTACCCTTAACATGTCTATTAAGATACTAGGGTCATATCTACTGTTTTTAGACTCAAAACATCATATAAAAACAAGACAAACATACAAGGACACACTAGTACGTCCAAAGATTAACTTTCGAATGTCTTGGACGTTCTTGGATGTTTGACCTCCAAACCTCTTCAAATCAATTATACAATCGGTACAACACTTTATTAACATGTTATTAACCTTTTTAGGCACGTGTGAGGCTCTAGCTACCTTAGTTCATTTTGAGGGTGTAACAATACTCCCCTACTTGGAAAACATTCGTCCTCGAATGACACTTGAAACATTTTAAACACATTTAGTGACTCAGTTAATCTCATAGCAGCTCACGACACTTTAAATTTTTATCATATAATATTCAATGCACCAAACTTACAAGGAACACCAACTTTATACTAACATGCATTGAAGCAACATATTCAAACATGGACTACTTATACAATTCTTTCCACGTATACATACGTCTTCATATTCATTGCCATTTGAAGGAAGTACCTTCTCAAACTTTAGACATGTTCATTTTTTCATCAAAAGGTTTAACATACTACGGATTTCTATTGCACACTTAGGTATAATCCCCACTACAAATCTTGCAAAATTTGAACAATTGATTTAGCTGCACAATAATCATGAATTGTGTAGTTTAAGTACAATTTTATAGTCTAGACGTAACACCATCAAAGTCATATATTACATTACCATTCTTATCTTTGTTCATGGAGGAACTACCTTCTCCTAGTCACAACATATACACATGTCATCATGGAGTTCATATAAAAGCAATGCATAGAGGTTAATTCATATTAGGGAGGATTTATTTACTCCAAAACACATTATGTTTATACTTCCTTCCTTATTGTAACAACACGAGACCCCACCCTAGAAGTTAGGGAGCAATCTCGGATTGCGACATTGCGTACTCGACCTCTCTGAGGTCTCATACAAGCCTCTTATATCATTCATCGCATATACATAATGAAAAGTAGTGCGGAATTTAAAACTTTTCATAAAACATTACATAGTCTTATAAAATCTCTTTCATATAGAAGTAATAGGAAATACCAAGTCTCAATCTCATCATATTAGACACAAGAGTACTTGGGACACGGCTCATACGAATAAAGAAAACATAGTACTAATAAGTCTATTACAAAACTTCATTAGAAACATAAAAGACATATATGCCCTCGAGTCAAGTGAGGACATACTTTAACTTATCTTGAAAGATTCTCCTAGTCCAAGTCTTCTTCCCAAAATCTCTTCACCTACCAAACACTATATAGATAAAAGCATGGATTAGTACAACCACATGTACTAAGTATGGCTTATGCATAAAAATCATGAAAACGGACATTTATTGAAAATATGCATCTTTTCATTTGAAAATGATATTATAATCATAAGAACAACATTTATCATAGAAAAACATAAGATAACATTTAACCAAAAATCATAATTTTGTAAGCTACTTTACAGTAACCTCATTCACTGTTACAGTGAAGTTCTCACTGTACAGTGAAGTTACTTATCCTTTACCTTAGACACCCTTTAGCATGTAAATACCCCACTCAAAGCTATCCTAAGATTCATTGAAGTCACACAAAGAGAGAACGCCCTTACACTCTCTCTAGATGTGCCTAAACGACCCTCAAGATTACTTATAATGGGTCACATACACATTTACAAAGCATCATAAACATTAAGGTAAGCTTCTTCTACCAAAGGTGATTCTAAGTCTCACTTGAGTGAGTTGTGAAGAAACTGCCCATACAATCCCTTACACACACACACACAAAAGATCCTATAGACTCCCTAGAATACAATCATTCTCACTAAACACACCAACACATAGATGATATGACATTCTCCTTCCAAAAGCTATCAAAAGACCTACTTAAGTAAATCAAGAAGATAACGTCCATGATTGACCTCTTCAAGATTACCTAAATAGTCCTTAAGACTACCTAAGGCTTAGATCATGTCTACAACACCAAACAACTTTCCTAACTAGAGTCATTCACAAGACTTCCAAAGATAAGACATGAACAGATCATCCCATATGCCCTGTTCACACTTTAGCTAAGGAATCCATAAGTTACTTTACATTAGGTACTTAATCATTTACACGTTTTCTAACAAGAGTCATTAGTTCATTAGTTCATTTAAGATATATGCATACATCACATAAAGGACATTCAAATAATGGTCTTGGACAAGACCTAGGGACTCTTACTAACATCTTCAAAGCCTATTGTGCATTGTCTAGATAACGACCCATACCACCACCTAAACCTCATAGAACTTCTCTAATGATATTATGCTTCTCAAATGATGAGAAAAGGCAATAACTGACATACACCATGGTAGCAAAGCATGGAATACGGAGTTCTATCCTACTCCGATTAGGTTGTTCTACTTGCCAATGGTAGAACTTAGGCACATCCCATGTAGGCACATGGTTAAGGAAATATGAAGGGTTTCTTTGTATTCTAGTGTCATGGTTAACTAGAACTACTTCCCTTACCATACTCACTCGGTGCTAGCCTTAGTTCTCATAGATTAATTCACATTAAGGTTCATACGAATGGGTCCCATATCATGTTCATGACTCAATAACATTTACCCTACCAAAGCAAGGTCCCTTAGGGATATCTCACTATGGCGACAAGAAGCTCATCATGACTTTCCTAATGATTGATATGATGTCGTTCCAGACAATCAACCTTAAGTCCATCATTCATTACATGAAGGATACCATTACGGCTTTCGGCTTCAAGTTTCATAACCTTACCACTTGGTTCAAGGTTCCACATAACATGTATATATACAAGACTCTTAACATCCTAAGTCAAGTCATCACGTTATTCACATTCATACATGTATCAAGTAAGAGACATTAGTCTACCTAAACAAGACACCATATACATCACATTAGTCCATAATGCATGTTATACTAGAAGCACATAGTCATAGTCTAAAATGATCACCTAACATCTTCAATATAAGAAACATATACTTTCACATAGGAAGGATAAGGTCATACATAACCTAATTAATTACACAAATAGCCATATAACTTCAAGTAGTGCGGACAAGGTCATGATCATCATAATACTTAAAATAACGCCGACAAGGTCACATCAATTCACATAACACCGCCACCATAAGTGGACCAAACCAATCACAACATAATAAAAATCTAAAATAACATTAAATAAGAAGAAATAGGTCAGCATACCACCTCTTCATCCTCAACACTTCAAGCCAATACCAAATCATCCAATTCAACCTCATAAGGTCCTTACCCATGGCCATGAACATCAATTCAATACATAAACTATAATAATCAATGAAATATAAACCAATTCAATATAGATTCAACAATCTAAGACCAATTAAACATCAATTCAATACAATTCTTATATCATTAGAAAGCCCATAGGAAACTACAGATGAATTCATAAACATTAGAACAATATCAAGTAACCCATAAATTAGTCAAAAACTAGGGTTCATCAATTACATGGGTTGATAGTTAGATTGAGTTAAAATCATCTGAATAACAAATTCAATCACTATTCAATGATTAAAAACCTTTAATGCAAGAACCCATGGTAGAATCAAGAAATTGGACAATTCAACTTTAGAAAACTTTAGAAAACATCTTTTAAGTGGGCTCCTTGATGAAACGAGTTTCAAGGATCAAAAATCATACCTCAATGAATCTTATTATTCACTTTGATGAAGTATCTCCACTCAAAACGTAACACCAAGCTCTTCCTTGATTTTGGACTTCAATGGAGTCTTTGGAAATTCTTAAGGGATTTTAGGGTTTTGTTTTTGGAAGAATGAAATCTCCTAAGTGTTAAACACTTATATACATGTTTAAAATACCCAAAAGACCCTTAAATAACGACCAAACCTTCCATTTATAAGTGGTGTGAAATTATAATTTCACCTCTAACTTGGCAGTGAAACTGCACGCAGGAACAGGACCATCGACGCTTGGACAGTCGACGGACCGTTTGTCCAAAAACGGACCATCATGTCTTTCCGTTGGTTGTGTCAGAGACTTGTCAAGGTCCATTCCCATACAAGAACAGGTATCCACCGACGACACCCATTGAAGGGGCGTCGATTGGCCCATGAGCCGTTGATACCTCCGTCGTTTGGGGCTCCCTGGAATAGTCTTGACATAATGTTTGGGTCCTTAATCAAGGACCCTTGGTTGTCCTTGGGGATGTTTGCCCAGAAGTTACCAACCCAAACATGACCGTATAGGAGTTTAATACCTCCCAAATGAATTTTCATACAAAACGAACACGTAAAACTCGATGAAACATGCCTAGACACACAAGGTCACTTCAAGGCACATCTTTCGAACTACATGAACGTTTTTGGACCTTTGACCTCCAAACCTCTTGAAACTTTACACACTGCCTATACATGCTATAATAAATAAATTAAGGACCTTATAACCTCATGAATCAGTTATAAACACATATAGCCACATACGAGGCACATCGGTGACTTAGTCGTCGAACGTCTTAGTCGTCCTTTGACGTTTGACTTCGTATGCACCTAAACTCTTAGATACTGCCTCTATACCATATAATAGACAACATTAGTAATTTATACCACCATTACCAACATGTTAGCTTCTAGTTAACCTAAGTCATTTTTGAGGTCTTACAATCTGCCTCACTTGGACAACATTCGTCCTCGAATGACACTTGCCACTCTCCAAACACTTCCAATATTAGAGATTCAACTAGCAGCACAAAACCAAACCATATAACACATTATCAAGGAGAAAACATTAATTTCACATAGTTAAGAGATTCACCACACAACAAGAAGCTAGAATACACTTCTATAACTCATTATGCTACAAAACTCACATGCTTCATCCCAAATAGAAAAAACTCCTTTTATATTCATTATCATACTCATACACATCAGTTATATCAAAATTACAACAATTTTAGACTAAAAAATCAATTAGCCAATTTTCACAAAATTTTACAGTGAGAAGTTTTCCAATGCTACAGTGATTTTAACAAATTTTTTCACAAATGCAATTTTAGGCAATTCATTATATAGACGTGCTAATATGAAAGGTAATATAATATAAACACCTCTTACAACATGCTCATATCTCAATAAAATACACAATGCAAGAAGTTAATGAAATTTAATTTCAACCAAATTCCTAAACATCATGCACATGCAACAACTTCTAGCACATCTATCAAGCCATACTCCCCCACTTAGAAGGAACTCATACCTTAACAAGAGAAAATAAAACTTACTAATATCATCATCACTCTCATCCGGCTTCTCACCTCTAGTCCGTTGTGCATAGAAACGCCTCTTGATTGGAGCATCTTCTTTTGGAATACTAGGATCAACTTTCTTACCCTCTTTTCCTCTAGAAGCAATGTTAGGACAATCTCTCACTTTGTGCCCATATTTTCCACATCCAAAGCAACTCCCGGTACCTAATAGACACTCACCAAAATGTTTCTTGCCATAATTGGCACAAGTAGGTTTGCCATCTTTGGAAGTACCTCATTTCTCAACCTTGAACTTAGCACTTCTAGATTCTTCTTGAGGTTGAGCCCTCTTTTTGAACCTAGGTTGAACTTGATCACTAGCAACACTCCTTTTTAAGTTTCTTGACATCCTCCTAAGTTTAGACTCTTAAATTGATTGTGCATACACCATGAATATAGCCAATGTCATATCATCATGCAACATATCCGTACGGAATTCCTCCCTAACTAAGTCGGCTACACGCGTCACAAAGCGACTCATTTCATCCCCTGGATTAGACACTAGGGAAGGTGCATATCTAGACAAAGTTGAGAGTTTCAAAGAGTATTCCTCACCACTCATATTGCCTTGCTTGGGATTGATAAACTCCTCTACTTTCACTTTCCTCCTCTCACGGGGAAAGTACTTACCAAGAAAAGCTTCCTTGAATTCTTCCCACTCAATAGGACCCAACACCACCGGCCTATTATCCTTTCATTGAGTGTACCAAATTTGAGGCACATCTCTTAATTGATAAGAAGCCAACTCCTCCTTCTCCCTAGATGTAACCCCCATAGCACTCAATACCTTGTACATACCATCAAGGAATTCTTGGGGATATTCATTCACCTTAGAGCCAAGAAAGATTAGAGGATTCAACCTAACAAAGTCTCTCAACCTAGATGACATAGTGCTCTCCATAGCAAGATCCCTAGGCACCATATTCAAATTCACTTGAGTAGTCACGGCTCGGGCTAAAGCAAACAAAGCCTCTCTAATCTCTTGATTAGTCAATTCTGTGGGAACCACCGGAACCATATACCTCCTTCCACAATTGGAAATTCATCACCTTGGGGAGGCACTTGAGCACCTTGGACACCTTTCCCACCTTGAAAAACTTTCTCAACTTTCTCAACTTGCTTAACTTGAGGAGGAGCTTCCTCATTCACCCTTCCCTCTTCCAACCTTCTAGCGGCCATCTCTCTAGTATTCATCTCCTAGAAACACAAGGAAACACATTTAGAAGGATACTCATAATATTACTCTACAGCACGACATAGGAGTAGAAAAGAAGGGAAACACTATAGTCCTATAGACTCTCGCCCATATATGTGTCGCGACTCACACCGATGGTCAAGACTCTACTAGACGTGACTTGATGAGACTTTTTGATTCCTAAGACTACTTTAACCAACCTATACTCTGATACTAAGCTTTGTCACAACCCGAGACCCCACCCTAGAATTTAGGGCGCAATCTCGGATTGAGACACGGCGTACTCGACCTCTCTGAGGTCTCATACAAGCCTCTCATATCATTCATCGCATATACATAATGAAACGTAGTGAGGAATTTAAAACTTTTCATAAAACATAACATAATCTTATAAAATCTCTTTCATATAGAAGTAACAGGAAATACTAAGTCTCAATCTCATCATCTTAGACACAAGAGTACTTGGGACACGGCCCATACGAATATACAAAACATAGTACTAATAAGTCTATTACAAAACTTCATTAGAAACATAAAAGACATATATGCCCTCGAGTCAAGTGAGGACATACTTCAACTTCTCTTGAACGATCTTCTAACTCCAAGTCTTCTTCCCAAAATCTCTTCACCTACCAAGCACTATATAGATGAAAGCATGGATTAGTACAACCACATGTACCAAGTATGGCTTATGCATAAAAATCATGAAAATGGACATTTATTGAAAAAATGCATCTTTTCATTTGGAAATCATATTATAATCATATGAACAACATTTTTCAACTTAGAAAAACATAAGATAACATTTAACCGAAAATCATAATTTTTGAAGTTACTTTAACCTCATTCACTGTTACAGTGAATTTCTCCACTGTACAGTTAAGTTAATTATCCTTCACTTTAGACACCCTTTAGCATGTAATGACCCCACTCAAAGATATCCTAAGATTCATTCAATTCACACTAAGAGAGACCGCCCTACACCCTCTCTAGATGTGCCTAAACGACCCTCAAGATTACTTATAATGGGTCACATACACACTTACCAAGCATCATAAACATTAATGTAATATTCTTCTAGCAAAGGTGATTCTAAGTCTCACTTGAGTGAGTTGTGAAGCAACTGCTCATACACTCCTTTACACACACACTCAAGAGATCTTATAGACTCCCTAGAATAGAATCATTCTCACTAAACACACCAAAACATAGATGATATGACATTCTCCTTCCAAAAGCTATCAAAAGACCTACTTAAGTAAATCAAGAAGATAACATCCATGATTGACCTCTTCAAGATTACCTAAATAGTCCTTAAGACTACCTAAGGCTTAGATCATGTCTACAACACCAAATATCTTCCCTAACTAGAGTCATTCTCAAGACTTCCAAAGATAAGACATGAAGAGATCATCCCATATGCCCTCTTCACACTTTAGCTAAGGAATCCTTATGTTACTTTAGATTAGGTACTTATTCATTTACACACTTTCAAACTTGAGTCATTAGTTCATTAGTTCATTTAAGAGACATACATCACATAAAGGACATTCAAATAGTGGTCTTGGACAAGACCTAGGGACTCTTACTAACATCTTCAAAGCCTATTGTGCAATGTCTAGATAGCGTCCCATACCACCACCTAAACCTCATAGAACTTCTCTAATGCTAATATGCATCCCATATGATGAGAGTAGGCAATAACCCACATAGACAATGGTATCAAAGCATGGAATCCGGAGTTCTATCCTACTCCAATGAGGTTGTTCTACTTGCCAATGGTAGAACTTAGACACATCCCATGTAAGCACATGGTTAAGGAAATATGAAGGGTTTCTTTGTATTCTAGTCTCATATTTAACTAGAACTACTTCCCTTACATACTCACTCCTTAGTTCTCATAGATTAATTCACATTAAGGTTCATACAAATGGGTCCCATATCATATTCATGACCCAATTACATTCACCCTACCAAAGCAAGGTCCCTTAGGGCTATCTCACTATGGAGACAAGAAGCTCATAATGACTTCCCTAAGGATTGATATGATTTCCTTCCAGCCAATCAACCTTAAGTCTATCATTCATTACATGGAGGATACCATTACGGCTTTCGACTTCAAGTTTCATAACCTTACCACTTGGTTCAAGGTTCTACATAACGTGCATACATACAAGACTCTTAAAATCCTAAGTCAAGTCATCACATTATTCACATTCATACATATATCAAGTAAGCGACATTAGTCTACCTAAACAACACACCATATACATCACATTATTCCATATTACATGTTATACTAGAAGCACATAGTCATAATCTAACATAATCACCTAACATCTTCAATATAAAAAACATATACTTTCACATAGGAAGGATAAGATCACACAACACCTAATTAACTACACAAATAGCCATATAACTTCAAATAGTGCCGACAAGGAAATTATCATCATAATACTTAAAATAACGCCGACAAAGCCAGATCAATTCACATAACACCGCCACCATAAGTGTACCAAACCAATCACAACATAATCAAAATCTAAAATAACATTAAATAAGAAGAAATAGGGAAGCATACCACCTCTTCATCCTCAACACTTCAAGCCAATACCAAATCATCCAGTTCAACCTCATAAGGCCCTTACCCATGGCCATGAACATCAATTCAATACATAAACTATAATAATCAATGAAATCTAAACCAATTCAATATAGATTGAACATTCTAAGACCAATTAAACATCAACTGAATACAATTCTTATATCATTAGTGTCACGACCCTCAAGTACACCCTAGAAGTTAGGGTGCAATCTTGGATTGCGACCGGCGAGTCGACCTCTCAGAGGTCTCATACAAGCCTATCGTATTGTTCATCGCCTAATAACATACTAAAAATGCGTAAGAATTAAAAATTTATTTTCATAAAAAATATAAATAAGCGGAGACTTTCATTTAAAACATTAAACCTTTACAACCCTTGAACCATCTAAAATTAGAGTATATAAGACTTTGGGGCTAATCCCATACAAGACATAAGCATAAAGACATTAAGACATAACCGAACGTGTGGATATTGTCCTTGAATCAATGAGGACTCACCAATACTTCATTTTCAACTCTTAGAAACCTATCCATCATCCATGGTACATCAAGACTTCAAATTTCTTACACTAAAGTCAAAAAGGGAAAGAAGGGGTTAGCACATTAGATATACTAAGTATGGAAGCCATGCAAAAACCATGAAAAAGTGACATTTAGTTAATAACATGCTTTTCTTGAATTTTGGTTTAAAAAATCATAATATAATTATAAGAACAACATTTATCTTATTATAAATACATAAAAAAATCATTTAAGCAATTATCACAATTTAAGAAGCATTACAGTGAATACTTCACTGTTACAGTGAAGTCCCCTTCACTATACAGTGAAGTTCCCTATGTTCCTATTTGACATCTATTGGCATGTCGTCTTCCGCCTAAAGTTATCCTATGATTCACTTAAGTCACACATGGAAAGACCATCCATACACCCTCTCTAGATTTGCCTAAACGATCCTTAAGATTACTCATAATGAGACACATACACACCTACAATACATCCACATATAAAACATAAGATCCTCCTACCAAAGATGATTCCAAGGTTCACTTGAGTGAGTGTGGAGCGACCGCCCATACAATACCTATCACACACACACAAGGGATCCTATAGACTACCTAGGATAGAATCATTCTTACTTAATACAATAGTATACATCAAACATGTCATTCTCCTTTGAAAGATTATCGAAAGACCTACTCAAGTAACTGAAAAAGATAACGTCCATGAATGACCTCTTCAAGATTACCTAAATAGTCCTTAAGACTTAAGTAAGTTAGGATCATGTCCAAATAGTCCAACATATTCACTAACTAGAATCTTTATTAAGACTTATCTAAGTAAGAAGTGAAGTGACCATTCCCTTGCCCCCTTTCACACCTTAACTAGACAACCCTTCATTACTCTAGAAAGAAACTTATAAAATTAACATGTTTTCCTATCTTAAGTCATTACTTTACTTAGTTCATTTAAGAGACATTCATCACGTAAGGACATTCACATAATGGTCTTAAGGAAGACCTAGGGACTCTCACTAACATCTTCAAAGACCATTGTGCATGTCTAAGTAGCGTCCCATACCACCACCTAAACTTCATAGACTTCTCTAATGCTAGTGGGTATCCCATATGATGAGAATAGGGAATAACCGACATAGACCATGGTAGCAAAATATGGAATCCGGAGTTCTATCCTACTCCGATGAGGTGTTCTACTTGCCAATGGTAGAACTTGGACACCCCATGTAGGCACATGGTTAAGGAATATGAAGGGCATACATGGTATTCTAGTCTCATACTTAACTATAACTACTTTCCCTTACCATACTCACTCGGTGCTAGCCTTAGTTTTGATAGATCAATTCACATTAAGGTTTATATAAATGGGTCCCATATCAAGTTCATGACCCAATTACATTTACCCTACCAAAGCAATGTCCATTAGACTATCTCACTATGGCGACAAGAAGCTAATAGCGACTTTACTAAGGTATGATATGATGTCGTTCCAGCCTATCAACCTTAAGTCCATTACTCATTACATGAAGGATACCATTACGTCTAACTACTTCATTATTCATAACCTTACCACTTGGTTCAAGGTTCCACATAAAGGACCTTCTTATCAACATTCAAGGTCTCACTTAACATTCATTTATTCAAGACTAAGACCCTTTAGGTTCCTAAGTCAAGACATCACATATTCACATAAGCATCAAGTAAGGGACACAAGTCTACCTAAACAAGATACACCATACTTTCATTTCACACATATAGCCTACCTTTATTTAGACTCTTAGGAAGGACCCTTAACATTATTTATCCAACCTATTCATTACTTTAACATCACCAATATAATCATTATAGAATCCTATAGCCAAGTTAGGACAACCACGTATCAACTCTAAGACTACACACTTAACATATAGCCCTTAGTCTAATATGATCACCTAAATGACATCAATAGAAGATCACATACCTTCACATTACTTCACATATAGATAAACATAGTCATAATTCACATAATCAACTATACTAATCAACATATTACTTCAAGTAGTGCCGAAAAGGCCATGATCCTCAATATACTTAAAATAACGCCGACAAGGCCACATCAATGCACAGAACACCGCTACCATAAGTGGACCATAACAATCACATATAATCCAAAAGCTAAATTACATTAACTATACAAAATAATAAAAGAGTTAGGGCAGCATACAATCAACTTGATCTCATCACTTCAATCCAAATCCAAACCATTCAATTCAATACCATAAGGCCTTTACCTATGGCAATGAACATCAATTCAAAGCATAAATCATAAAAATCAATAAATCTAAGTCAATTAAATCTAGAATTATCAATTTAAAACCAATTAGATATCAATTGAATACAATCCTTACATCATTAGAAAGCCCATAAGAAACTACAATAGAATCTACAAGCATCAAGTTCATATCAATTCAATAAGCCTAATAGTCAAAAGATCTAAGAATATACAATACTCAATTGATCAAATTGAAACAGCCTATATATCATTCATACATAATATATACATCATTCAAAAGCCCACATCAATCTACACATAAAATCATCAAACTCAAAACATAGTCAATTCACCCATATTTTAGTGAAAATTAAAAGAATTGAGAAGATCATGGGTTCACGGAGAATTTCATTGGAAAACATCAATTTAACATTAATAACATCATATCTTAACGTTTGAAAACCTTTCATGCAAGAACCCATGATTTAGAGTAGAAATTGGCTTTTTTCATCTTTTTGAAATCCTTTGAAAACATCATTGAAATTGGCTCTAAGGTGATAGAAAACCTTAGATGAAGAACTCCCATACCTTATTTAAAGAAACCAATGCCAATTGAAGAAGAAACACCATTGAAGACCCATCTTCAAGCTTCATCTTCACCTTGACTCTCATGGAGGTTTTTGGAAGAACGTTTGGAGGGAATATGTTTTGATCTTAGTGTTAGGGTTTAATAGAGTGTTTAATGACTTATACACACTTAAAATACCCACAAACCTTAAAACAAAGGTCCAAAGACTTGTAGGGGCTTGGGATGAATTTATGACATCACCCTTCAAGTTAATTGAAAATTGGTAGCAAGTTAACTGACCAGTCGACGTGACCATCAACAGTCCGTGGTCTCACCAACGCCCCGTCGTTGGGATCCCATCAGTTGCACCCAAACTTTCCACTTACGGACTGCCTTTCCTTACATCGACGACCAGCATCGACTGTCCGTAAGCCATCTTACGTCCCGTCGGTGGGGTCTCATTGGTTGGTTCAGGAACATCCCAACCTGCAGGCATTATGGCTCCATCGATGGAAGACATCGACGGGCCGTCGACTAGTCCGTCGTTTGGCCACTGCCTGGCAGAGTTGGTCTCCAAGTTGGGGTCCTCCCGTAGGGCCGCTTTGACGGTCCAATGTGGAGTCGTACCCAGACGTTTCCAACCCAAATATGCACGTATACCAGTTTAGTACCTACCACACAAGTTTCATCCAAAATGAATACGTAAAACTTGACGAAACATTCTTAGACACACAAGGTCACTCCTAGGCACAACTTTCGAACGTCACAGACGTTCTTGAGCGTTTGACCTCCAATCTTCACGAAACATAACATGCTGACTATAAACATCATATAAATACATTTAAGAACCATAAAATCTCAAGTATTACACATAATCACATAGAACCACATACGAGGCACTTAGGCGACTTAGTTGTCGAACGTCTTGGTCGACCCTTGACGTTTGACTTCCAATGCACCTAAAGTCTTAGCTACTACCTCAACAACACTTTAGAGACTAATTTAGGACCTTATACCATCATAACAACCATGTTAGTCTGTAGCTTCACCTAAGTCATTGTCGGGGTCTTACATTCTCCCCTACTTAGACAACATTCGTGCTCGAATGCCACTTGCCACTTTCCGAACACTTCCAAGAGTAAGGATTCAGTAAATAACTCATAACCAAACCATATAACACATAATCAAGGAGAAAACATCAGTTTCACACAATAAGGAGAATTACAACACAACAGGCAACTAGAATAGGATTCTATAACTCATTATGCTACAAAACTCATCTCCTTAACTCCAAATAGTAAAAACTCATTTTATATACATTAGCATGCTCATATGCATCAGTTATGACTATATAACAACAATTTTAGATCAAAGAATCAATTAGTCAATTTTTGAAAAACTTCACAGTGAACAGTGATCCATGCTATAGTGAATTGTGCAATTTTTTCCCCAAATGCAACTTTTAGGAATTTCATGATATAGACAAGCTAATATGCAAGGTAACATCATATAAACACTTTTACAACATAATTATGTATCATAAAACACATTTTGCAAGAAATAATGAAATTCAATTTCAAACAAGCATGCATATCATAAGGAGAATGTTTGGAACTCATTTTCCACAAAAACTCCTATACAATTCAAGTCACCAAGAACTCTTTGTTTTAGGCTTGAATAAACACATAAATAAAGGTTAAGGGTACTTCACTCCTCAACAACCATACTCCCCCACTTAGGAGAAACCCATTCTAAGGTCAACATAGCATCTACCTCAAGGAACTCTCAAGGCCCCTCAAACCCTTACTAATACCTTCCTCACCCAAGGTCTAGCTCATGATACAAAAGACTCTCAAGGTTCAATCATATAGCCATCACATCCCCCTTACTAAGAGAAACTCACCATTACTCTTTCACATTCTAACTCTATACTTTACCATTCTTTTCAACTCCACTACCCTTCAAAAGGTAACTAAATCAATCTAAGGTCATCAACTTTCACACCTCACCTATCAAGCCACACCTCATCTTTTCTCTCCCTCAACCCAAACATCATAAAGTCACACTCACATGACAAACTCATAGGAAAGACAAAGGAAAGACACCATATACAAGGATCTTAGGCACGATTAGATTAATGAAGAAGTGAAACTTTTCCTAGCACCCAATAGTCTCCAATTTATAATGTGGCGCGCTTCACATTATAAAAAAGATTCTATTTGATGTGGTTCATAACACAACTACGACACCCCCAAACCTGGCTCTGATACCAAGCTTGTCACGACCCTCAAGTACACCCTAGAAGTTAGGGTGCAATATTGGATTGCGACCGGCGTATTCGACCTCTCGGAGGTCTCATACAAGCCTATCGTATCGTTCATCGCATAATAACATACTAAAAATGCGTAAGAATTAAAAACTTTCTTTTCGTATACAATATAAATAAGCAGGAGACTTTCATTTAAAACATTAAAACTTTACAACCCTTGAACCATCTAAACTTAGAGTATACAAGACTTTGGGACTAATCCCATACAAGACATAAACATAAAGACATTAAGACATAACCGAACGTGTGGATATTGTCCTCAAATCGATGAGGACTCACCAATACTTCATCTTCAACTCTTAGAAACCTATCCATCATCTATGGTACGTTAAGACTTCCAATTCTTACACTTTAGTCAAAAAGGTAAAGAAGAGGCTAGCACATTAGATGTACTAAGTATGGAAGTCATGCAAAAACCATGAAAAAGTGACATTTAGTTAATAACATGCTTTTCATGAATTTCGGTTTAAAACATCATAATATAATCATAAGAACAACATTTATCTTATTAGAAATACATAAGAAAATCATTTAAGCAATTATCACAATTTAAGAAGCATTACAGTGAATACTTCACTGTTACAGTGAAGTCCCCTTCACTGCACTGTGAAGTTCCCTATCTTCCTATTTAACATCTATTGGCATGTCGTCTTCACACTAAAGATATCCTAAGATTAACTTAAGTTACACAAGGAGAGACCACCCATACACCCTCTCTAGATGTGCCTAAACGATCCTCAAGATTACTCATAATGAGACACATACACACCTACAATACATCGACATATAAAACATAAGATCCTCCTACCAATTGGAGCGACCGCCCATACAATCCCTATCACACACACACAAGGGATCCTATGGACTACCTAGGATAGAATCATTCTTACTTAATACAATAGTATACATCAAACATGACATTCTCCTTTCAAAGGTTATCTAAAGACCTACTCAAGTAACTCAAGAAGATAACATCCATGATTTACCTCTTCAAGATTACCTAAATAGTCCTTTAGACTTACCTAAGTAAGGATAATGTCCACATAGTCCAACATATTCACTATCTAGAATCTTTATTAAGACTTATCTAAGTAAGCAGTGAAGTGACCATTCCCTTGCCCCCTTAACACCTTAACTAGACAACCCTTAATTATTCTAGAAAGAAACTTATACAATTAACATGTTTTCCTATCTTAAGTTATTACATTACTTAGTTCATTTAAGAGACATTCATCACTTAAGGACATTCACATAATGGTCTTAAAGAAGACCTAGGGACTCTCACTTACATCTTCAAAGCCCATTGTGCAATGTCTAAGTAGCATCCCATACCACCACCTAAACTTTATAGACTTGTCAAATGCTAGTGGGTATCCCATATGATGAGAATAGGCAATAACCGACATAGACAATGGTAGCAAAACATGGAATCCGGAGTTCTACCCTACTCAGATGAGGTGTTGTACTTGCCAATGGTAGAACTTGGACAACCCATGTAGGCACATGGTTAAGGAATATGAAGGGCATACTTTATATTCTAGTCTCATACTTAACTAGAACTACTTTCCCTTACCATACTCACACGGTTCTAGCCTTAGTTCTCATAGATCAATTCACATTAAGGTTCATATAAATGGGTCCCAAATCAAGTTCATGACCCAATTACATTTACCCTACCAAAGAAATGTCCATTAGGCTTTATCACTATGGCGACAAGAAGCTCATAACGACTTTCCTAAGGTATGAAATGATGTCGTTCCAGCCAATCAACCTTAAGTCCATACCTCATTACATGAAGGATACCATTACGACTAACTACTTCACGATTCATAACCTTACCACTTGGTTCAAGGTTCCACATAAAGGACCTTCTTATCAACATTCAAGGTCTCACTTAACATTCATTTATTCAAGACTAAGACCCTTTAGGTTTCTAAGTCAAGACATCACATATTCACATAAGCATCAAGTAACGGACACAAGTCTACCTAAACAAGACATAACATACTTTCATTTAACACATATAGCCTACTTTTATATAGATTCTTAGGAAGGTCCCTTAACATTATTTTGCCAACCTATTCATTACCTTAACATCACAAATATAGTCATTATAGACTCCTATAGCCAAGTTAGGACAACCACGTATCAACTCTACGACTACACACTTAATATATAGCCCTTAGTCTAATATGATCACCTAAATGAAATGAATAGAAGAACACATACCTTCACATTACTTCACATATAGATAAACATAGTCATAATTCACATAATCAACTATACTAATGAACATATTACTTCAAGTAGTGCCAACAAGGCTATGATCATCAATATACTCAAAATAACACCGACAAGGCCACATCAATGCACATAACACCGCCACCATAAGTGGACCATACCAATCACATATAATCCAAAAAATAAATTACATTAACTATAAACAATAATAAAAGAGTTAGGGCAGCATACCACCCACTTGATCTCATCAGTTCAATTCAAAGCCAAACCATTCAATTCAATACCATAAGACCTTTACCCATGGCCATGAACATCAATTCAAAGCATGAATCATAATAATCAATAAATCTAAGTCAATTAAATATAGAATTATAAATTTAAAACCAATTACATATCAATTGAATACAATTCTTATATCATTAGAAAGACCATAAGAAACTAGAATAGAATCTACAAGCATCAAGTTCATATCAATTCAATAAGCCTAATAGTCAAAAGATCTAAGAATATAAAATACTCAATTGATCAAATTGAAACATCCTATACATCATTCATACATAATCTATACATCATTCAAAATCCCACATCAATCTACACATGAAATGTAACGGCCTGTATTTTTGTATGTGGTAGTTCTATTCATGTTATACTTGACTTATACTTATAGTGTAGGTGAGGGATCATGTTTCTTACATGATTAGTGTTGGTTTAAACTAGCTTGGAAGGTGATGTAATGCCTTGCACGTTTTAGCATATGTATTGCAAGTTAACTCCGATGGAAAGTATTTAAGTAATTATAGTAAAATGGTAATTGAGCTAGCAGCTGCATCACCTATTTGATCTATATTATAGTTAAAGGGCCCAAGTTTGATTGACCAGATTTAGGCTTATATTTAGGGGCTCATTTGAAGCCCAAACCTATTAAAGAAAATATGAATGAAAGAAGGCCCAACAGCCAAATCTGCCAATTGGCCATTATGGATAAAGCCCAAGTGAAACTAAGTAAGTACATGACCTCCTAGATTTCTTTTACCATGTTATTGGGCCAAGTGTGTACCACCTACTTGCACTAATCTGTCCCAAGCTGATTAAAAGAACAAAGGAAAAATGGACAGCCAAGGTCCAATAATATTAAGTCCAAAAAGGCCCAAGTTAAAAGGACAACCAGGTGGGGCACCTATTTGACATTATATGGCCCAAAATTGGTCAAGAGTGTCGGCCATAACACCTCCTTTTTCAAAGTAGAAGGATCAAGTCTTATTCTCCATTTTGAACTTGCAAAAGTTTCAGATTTCCTAAGTTCTTTCTTGGTCTCTCTTGGCTTCAATTAGTAGCCCTAAGACACCTTAGAGTTCTTGAGTGCTGTCTAATTTTTCAAGTAAGAGTTTGAAGTTGAGTTTGAATTCTTGAAGTACAAGTGTAGAGGATACTTTTTCAGAATTAAGATAAGACTTCAACCCATTTGTTTTCCTCTCTTTGATAATGTTTGGAGTGGAGAATTTTGTATATGTTTATCAAGAATTCATGGATTATGATAAATCTTTGAGTCAATATTCTCCTATTATGCTGAAAGATTTGAGATTGATAGTGGCTGCCTTATGAATATTGTTGTTGAGGGCTGTTTGGGTAGCTTGGGAGATGATGTATGAAGTTGTATTAATGTGTAGAGGAAGGGTGTGGTGGTTCACCATTTATGTAAGGGTTGTATGGGCCTGATTTCCATCAAATATTTTTAGCTACTGTTTTGGAGAACCTTATTGTGATTAGCTGCTGATGTTAGCTTAATCATGACTTATGTTGTAGATTAGCACCCAATAAGGAAGTTTGAATCGTGATAGTGGTATTGGTCAGAAAAATAAGGTATGTAAGGCTATTCGATTCTATATCCTTTTGGCATGAAATCTGCCACCTGCAATTAATATCAATGAAGTTATTCTCATAAGTTCTATTTCTAGAAAAGAAAGCATGGTGGCAGCTTACTATCTCCAAATAGCTAACAATATTTCTTTCCCCATTCTAAGTACATGGAACTACTTCATTATATGTTCACTACTCTATACTTGTGTAATTTCCCCTTGTGCTGTTATAGAAATGGTATTTGCAAAAGAAAGTTTGATGAATCCTTCTCCTAAGCCAATTGAAGTCAATTGTGCCATTAAGGTCTTAAAGTAAGGTGTTGATGTTTCATAGCTCCTTATGTCATTGTTACTGCCTCAAAGTATTGTTTTCATGTATTCCACTACTGTTCCGTAATTTCATGTCTCCAAGATGATTATGACCACCAAATCAACATCTCAAAATGTTACGATTATCCAAAATAACATCTCAAAAGAGTTATGAAATGATTAACAATAATCTCAAAGATTAAAGAATCTAAGTGAAGAAATCTATTTAATTAAGGGTGGCAGCGCTCCAGGGCGAAAGCCTAGCATGGGCCATCCCTATTGGTATGAAAGGGTGGCACTCGAGGGGCGAAAGCCTAGCATGGGGATCCCAAGTTGTTGTAATTATGAGGACCGCATTCCAGGGTTAATACGCCAGCATGGTCAGTCCACTTCTACACACTTGATATCTGTCACTTGTATAAACATGCCCAACAGAAGATTATAACATACATACATAGGTAAAGAAAAGAATTAGCTTTACTTGATTCCCACTAAGAGTAAGCAAAGGTGGTCTTCTCTTCTAATCTATGCACTCATATGTTGCTACTTGATTTCATTTGTGCCTTGTATTACATATACTTTTTGCCTTACATATTCAGTACATTTTTCGTACTGACGTCCCGTATTGGGGACGCTGCATTTCATGCTGCAGGCCCAGGTACTCCAGCTAGTAGACCTCCTCAGTAGAAGCACTCGAAATTCTGCTACTTTTGGTGAGCTCCAAGTTGATTCGGAGCTTTATTAAGTCCTTGGTAAATTCGTTTGGTATTGTATCGTAGTTAAGGGTAAGGCGGGGTCTGTCCCGACCTACTCTAGTCTTCTATCTTTTAGAGGCTTTGTAGACGTATGTACATGGTTCAGTTGTGTCTTAAAGAGTTGTGGCCTAAACGGCCAAGTCTTGTATATAACTTTTGGATCTACTTACGTTGGTTTGTATCGCTGCATCCAAAGTTAACTTGTCTCAATTGTTATAGTATATGCTCAGTAAGAACAGGTTG